>CANYBF011934207.1:0-25338 GCA_948192965.1 Dalechampia spathulata
AATAAATAAATAATATGATGGGATTTAATATGGTTTTAATTTCATAAAATAGTTGAGTGTTAGCTTATGATTATTTAAATAATTTGAGGTTATAAATTCATAAGATATTATTATTGCATTTTTAGCATACATAAATCTTATAATGGGAAATACATAAGGTTTTTGTTTAAAAAAGAAAAAAGGGGTAAAGTATAGTTTGAAGTTTTTCTTTAAAAATAATTTTAGAGTATTTGTCAAAAATAAATATCTATTGAAAAGAAGAAGTTATATTATTAATGTTGGGATAAATAAACTCAAAATGATTTATGGATTTAATAAATGATTATTAAGATTATTTATGAATATTATTGATTTATGTTAGAAATATAAGTAATATTAATAATAATAAAGTTTTAATAAAATAATTTTGTGGTAAGCTATGATTATTCAAATCACATGACATTTAATTGAGTTAAATATTTTTAAGTATACTAAGGGTAGCAGTGGTGTTTATTTAATTAATAATTAGTAGCAAGAATAATTGATTGAAAGTTTTACAATTTATAAAAATATGTTATAATGACTTCAAGAGAGTATTTAAATTTTAAATTACTATGTCATTCTTTAATAACGTCATGAAAGCAAGTTTTTGATAATCTTAAATGTTTTATTTATTTATTTATGGTTTTTATATATATACACATGTTTTTGTTTTTTTAAAAAAATAAATATAAGTAGGTAAAGAAATAATAACGATAATAAGTTTAAGGTATTAAATAAAAATCAAATGTTATTAAAAAAACGACCCAGGAATACTAATGATTTACGTTATAATTAGAAATATCGAAAGATTGAAAGATGAATTTAATTACTAATAGATTAATATTGATTATGAAATAGGTAAATCAGTGGAAAATATTCACATATCACTGAGGGATATTAACAAAGGAAAAGACATATCAGGTTTGTGCTAGATTATGTAAAGTCCTCAATCATTAAATAATCACCGGGACGAGAGTTTGGTAATGCAATAGCATTACAATATTTTAATTACGCATTTGATATTTATCATGAACATAAGCATTTATCATAAACATGACATAGCATGACATGGTGACATAAGGAGAAAAAATATATGATATGATATGAGAAAAAGGTTAAATGATTATACTGGGCATATGATATAAATTCCTGCGAGAATAAAAGAATATTTTATCATGAGATAAATGAAATGAGATTGAATTTAAATGAGCTCATATGTTTCAAAATAAAATATAGAATAATGGAAGACCTAGTAAATGTGCATTAATATGATAAACGAGGAATAAGAGGGAGAATGCATAGCATAAATGCATTCTCATATACGCATTATTCATATTTCATATTATATGACCAATTATGATCAGATTTCATTATGTGAATCAATAACGCAATTGTACTTGAATCAATAAATCTGGTTGAAATGAGATCGTAGCCGTGTTAAATACTATATACTTCATGAAGATAAAATAAGTTGGTTATTTGGCATGTTAGACATAATAATTTCTTGGCATCATCATTTTATGAAATGAAAATGCTTTAAATTTTAACTAACACCACGGAGTTTATTCTCAGCATTTATCAATTGATAAACGTAGGATCAAGCAAGGTTACCGAAACAGAACCTCAGTAAAGCAGTTGGACATATCAACATTTCGTTGGTAATTGTTTTAAGTATTTTTACGGACTTCTACCGTTATAAATTATCATGCAACTATGTAAATAAAGAACTCTGATAGTCAAATAAGTCAGTTTGGCAAAATTAAATAAATGTAAAGTAATAAATGTGTGTATGTTATAAATATGATGTGTAAATAAAAAAATATTAAACAGTTTGAATGATTGTAAAATGCATCTTAGTATGTTGTAAAATATATTTTAAAAAAAACTTTTATGGTGTGTATGAGATCCTTTGTAGGATAATTATTAATTTTCTCGATTAGAAAATTAATAGTCATTCTATGGGAGCATGTTACGCAGCTGGAAGATGTGACATCCCGTAATTTCAGAAATATTTCCCATAATTATTGTATTCCTGTAATTAACCCTTAAAAATTATAAATAATTATTAAGAATATAATAATAAAATTTAATTTAAATATAAAGATTTAATATTTTAAAAAATTTTATATTTAACTATAATTACTTAAATTAATATTAGTTTTAAATATATTTATAGATTTCATGAATCATAAAGGAATATTATATAGTCCAAGAAAGTAAACAAAATAAACCAATTAGCAATTTGTCACCAATTAGCAATTTGTCATTTTATAAATAATAAATTAAAAAAATATTACCACAAAATACATTTTAAAATATTATCAGAATTACTCAAACATAATTTTAAAATAATAAAACTGCCCATACAATTAAAAACCACATTTCTCTCGCACCATTGTCTCTATAACCTACTCTTTACTCCCATATTTCTCTTCCTATTCTCTACCCTCACTCACTACTTCTACTCATAATTTCTTCCTCCAAAAATCCTAAAATTATCATCAAACCCTAGATTTCAAATTCATATCACTTCTTACAGTACAAAATTAACCTACTTCACACATTACTCTTAAATCATCACTACACTACAAAATACCAAAATCATTCATAATCCTCAATAGTATATTGTAAAAGAACACAAGTCTCGTACATAAGATTAAGAAAATAAGAACATAAAGAGTTAACATAACAACTTTCTTTCGTTTCCTATTTTTAAAAAAACTATTAACATCATTATTATAGAAATGCATATTAAGTTTTCAATCAAACTATGGAATGAGTTTTTAAGAGTTGACCAAAAATTTTCATGGACTTTTTGATGAGCATGCAAATCACACCACCATTTCCTACTCTAATGATATATTTCATAAAAATTACTTAATTAATTTGTTAAAACATTAAATAATCCAAAATTTTAAATTAATTTCTTGATATATTGATAAATTACAGGCTCTAAGAAATATGAAACAAAGTTCTTGTAGGAAATCAAGTATTAGTGCTAAAAGGCCTTAAAATCTTCAACAAGCTTAAGTTATTCAGGTAACCAAATATATACCATATATATCATATCAACAAAAATAATTTTTACATGAAATAATCATATATTTTGCAAATATAAAAAAGATAAAAAAAAAAGGTAGAGGATAGAAGAAAACAAAGCTAGGAAGAGATAGTCAAACAAGTAAGAAAAGGAAAGAAGGCTACAACAATTGCAACAATAAAAGAACAAGTAATTATTTATGTACTACTCAAAATTAATTCATTAATGATCATTTAATAAATATTTAGATTATATACTATTCATTTTATCCTTGAAATATGTACATAACTTGTTTATAGATGTTCAATTTAATGAAACTAAAAAAAATAGATACCATAATTAATTAACCAACAATGTTCACCTTCATACGTAGGTAAGAATCATAAAGATTGAATCACAACATATATAAAGTAATAATTAAAATTGAAAAATGTATATGTGATATCTATAATATATACATTATTTAATAATGTATATATATATATACCATACCCACAAATGTAAAATATGTACTCTTATATGATATGCTTATTATATATACCATGTTGATATCATTTATTTAAAGTAAGTTTATATACAATATTGACAAATTAATGCATTTACAAATGATATGATGTGTTAGGTATATATTATATCTACTATATATATATATTAATTAATGCTGTAAATATATATTTATCATAGCAATAAGTATAAAATCTGTATAAAAAATACAAAAATAAATATTTAATTTAATGTTAAATAGAACAAAACAAAATAATAAATATTTACAAAATAAGCAAAATAAACAAACTTATTAGTGATAGTTGCAAAATAAGCAAAATAAACAAATTAGTGATTGTTGCAAAATAAGCAAAATAAACAAACTTATTAGTGATCATTCATATAAATATTATTCATTTCATCTGTGTAATCTTCTAATAACATAGGTTCATTTTTTATTCACACATGCAAAAACCACTAAGCCTGAAAATGAAAACAACAAGGGGCAACAGCCTCAAAAGTCCTTTTAATGAAAATTTGGATTAGTTGAAAGGCAAGAACCACTAAAGAAAAAGAAGAAAAAAGAAGAAGCTCCAAACTTCAATCCCTCTATCTTACGACTTTATGATTGTGAAAACTATTGCAAATATTTGTAAATACAAGAAATCTTAGTGTTTCATTGTAACAGCCTGATTAGATGACTGATTAGATAACTGCCTCCACAACCCAACACGAGACCTTTCCAGCATGCTTTATCCTCACTCACATGCTTCCTGAGAAAACTTCCCAGGAGGTCACCCATCCTATAATTGCTCCAAGCCAAGCATGAGCACCGAAAAGGTAGGTACACCTTGTTGGTATGGATAGTAACTATCTAATCACTTAAGCTATTCTTGATTGCACAGTCCCATACTTGTACAATCTTGAAATCACTCAACTATACTCCTTACACAGTCTCAAGATCCCTCTGCTTCGAGCATGGGATCAGTTCATTCATGTGTCCCTCCGCCTAGAAGCCTACTAAGAGCCACTCCTTGTCCATGCTCTCTCTGGCACCGGCGTTCACTCCCCGCCCTCGTCTGCCCCAGGTGTTACATTCATATATGTCATTAATTAGGTAACATCAATATGATGTAAAAGTAAATGACATCAATATAATGTATAAGATAAACATTTTAAAGAACACAACTATATATAATTCAATATGATTGTGGTATACGTAAATACCATCAATATGATGTATAACAAATTATAAGAAATAAAAAATCTATATCATTGTACAATTTTATAATAAATTACATTAATTTATAGATGAATATTCATAATTATGAAACAACTAGACACTTATGAACAAAAAATTATGAATCACTCAAAAATGCATACTGCAACTTTTTTGTTAAATGTATACAAGCATATGTCAATATGGTTTATAATTTACGTGTACATCATTAATACTATATACAACCATATCAAAACTAAATGTTTAATTTCATTTCAATAAAATCAAACTATATACCATTATTTAAGTAGAAGAAATCAAAAATTCTAAAATTACAATCAATATATGAATATCATAACAAATAAAAATTATAATAAAATCCATAGCCTATATCTAATTCTTGCATGTTCTCGTATTATGGCCTTTATTCTTACACTTGTCATAATGAACACTTGGTTTTGTTTCTCTAATTATAGGAATTCGATGCTTCTTTGGTCTACTAGTAGAATGCTTAACATTTGATAAAAGCAATATTAGAGCATTAATAACATCATAAGAACCCAAACCATATAAATCACCCAATGACATAATCGAACCCCTGTAAGTCTCCTTAAAATTGCAAATTTTATAATAACTATACATAAAATCAATAGCCGTAAGATACTGCTTCCAAATGAAGGCAATAACATGACCATACAAAAATTTATCAAGTTACCAAAAATTGCATGGATAAATATGCTTCAACAAATCAACCTTATTACTGAACTTTCTATCCAAAACTTGGAAGAGATTATAATCAATAGATAGAACTTGTTGAAAAATGTAATGTAAATAAGGTAAATAAATATGATTAATATGGTAACTAAATTTACTAATAAACTAAAAAGAATACTAAAAATTATTTTCTTGGCAACAAGTTCAGTTTGTAATAATCTATAATGAGCCTTTGAAGTAAGAGTTATAAACATATCATTAGCTTCAATCCTACACTCATAAAATCACTTTTGTAGCAATGATTAAAATAATTCAGCTAAAGAAATAATTAAATACTCTCTAGCATTTGATAAAACAAAGTTCATTGACTCAAACAAGTTTGTGGTCACCCTCTTTTTATGCTACAATGCTTGAGACCACAGCTTAAAATCAATCTCATAAAGATAATTCTTAACACCTCTCTTATGATTCTTGATTTTAGCTAAAATAATACTCATAATCATGTTTATGATATGTAAATGCACATCTATAAAACCACCCATCCACCTTCAACCCCTTAAATATACTAAGGAAATTGGTGTAACAAATATTGTACATAATAACAATGAAATGCATTTAGGAAAACAATTGAACAAGCTTTAGGAATACTAGATTTGCAATAAGAATTGTACTAGTCATTCATACAATTTAACTTAGACAATTAAGCTTAGTCATTCATATAATTGCACTAGCTAACACAACACAACTCATCATTTTATGCCTAGATTTGAAATATGAGTGATCTAATTTGCTTTTGGGTTTGTGAGGATCATAAGGTTTTTATTCCTTCTCTTTTTATTTTGCTTTCTTTTCTTACTTTTGAAATTATTGTTTTAGCTCTTGTTCAAGAGGTAAGTCTTTCTCATCAAATGCCCCATGCTTGTGGTGATGGTACCTGGTTACTTAACGTACTACCTTCAGTCGAATGGCTACTAGCGTTATTCTTTGTCACTTGGCCAGTTTCGGGCACCCCTAATGACAGTAGAACAATTAGCTCTTGCCTTTTTGGCTTTTTATTTTTTTATTTTTATTTTTGTTAATCATTTCCTTCGCTTTCTACTTTTTAAATCATCACATCACGTATCTTATGTATTCTCCATAAGTTATGTTCTATTGTTTAGTGCAGTCGTAAAAGGATTAAGCTTATTATCTAAGGTAAATATTTATACCTTCTCACTCCTAGTGATTTGCTAAGTTTATAAGGGGATTAGTAATTTTCTTCCTTTGGTAGCGCTGCTCCCTTCATATGTCATTAACAGTGTCCTCCACCCTTGCGAGGTGAGTAGCATTCTTAGCGTTGCCTTGCTCGAGCCTCATTAGGATTAACTCTATGGATTTATCCACTCCAACTTCAGCAATAGGCACTTATTGTTATTGATATTTCTCCTCCTCTTATGTCTACTCCTCTGGAATAACAGCACCTTCCTCTTGGTCCTCATCATCCTCCTCACCTTGGTCTAGGCGTCTCTATTTCATGACCTTCCTATCACTGTAAGCTCTAAACTGGATGCCTTTGGCATCTAAGATACCTGCATCATACAAATATCTAGCAAAAAGCTTTTCTAATGGCAGTAGAGTTAGATCAATGAAGTCCACATCAAAATAAATAGCAATTACAATGATAATATGGCCTAAACCTAGTTTCTTAATTTGTGGTTTAGCCATCCTCATGAACCCTTTCATGATATGGAAGATAGTGTAAAAATCATGCCCATTAAGCATGCACCATTAGGGAAAGAGTTATTGTGTGGAAACCTTATTATTCTCTATCTTAGTAAAGGCAGAGACAGCCATGAATTTGTGAAACAAGATTAAGACAAGATCTCTAATCAACAAGTTAGGGGCATTTCTAGTATCAAAAGCTAAGGCACCCCCTGTGAGCTCAGTCCAAAAGGCCTTAGGCTTAAAATTAGTGTATGTGGATGAGAAACCATACCAAGGTAGCTCAGTGGCATCCTCAATCATGTCATATATCATCTCTAGTGGTCTACCCCTCAACCTAAATTGGATTTTACTAATCTTGTTCCCTATGAAGTCACAAGTGGTATAAAGCTCATGTACTAGCTCTTTGCATACATAATGCTCATCCACAACAAACATGCCCCAACCTAGTTTAACTGTAAAGGCTTTCAATGACTCATGCACTTTTAGTTTGTCAAGTAAACCCCAATCATAGTAATGAGGAAGGATTATTTGCTTCTTACATACCTTTTGATATTTCTTACCTTCCTCCATTGAGTATATAGGAAAAGGTGCACCGAATTGAGTTACAATGTCGGTTGTCGATGATTCCGGGGCTTAGCCCTTGTCTTTGGTGCGCTTGGAAATTTGCTTGACTTGCTTAGACATGGCTGCAAATGAATACAAAGATTTTTCAATAAGGCATCATTCAAAAATTATAAGTTTTGGGATAATTCTACTCGACCATGATCATGGAGTTGAACTCCATGATCGTGGAATTCAATTTTTTGCATTTCCCTCCTTTAAACGTGTTTCACCCAAATTTCTTGAAAAATGAAAGAGAAAATCATCATAAACACGATGCAAAACATGCATATTCTATCCCTAAACCATCCCTAATCTAGCCAAAATCCAACTTCTTAAGAAAACTCAAGGATTAGAAAATTGGAATCTCAAGAACAAGAGAGAGAAATGGAATCCTTACCATGTAAAATGATGATGATTTAAGAGAAAATGCAATAAAAATCTTGAAATCTACTTTCTAGGGTGTTGAGAAGATGAGGATATCAAGTTTTTGAGAGGGATAATGTGTATTTTAAGTTTTGGGAGTGAGGAGACAAAATGGAAAGTGTTTTGGAGTGAAGGGCTGCTTAGGATTTTAAGTGAAAACCGTGACCTAAGCCTCGTCCACAATCATGGAGTTGAAGTCCATGATCATGGAATTAAACAGAAACTTTTCTTATGTTTTCCTCGCTTGGCCACGATCGTGGAGTTGAAGTCCATGATAGTGGAATTAAACAGAAAATTTCTCCCTTTTTGTTCTAGCTACTCCATGATTATGGCATCAATTCCACGATTGTGGAGTTGAAAAACTCTCTTCCACCTAATTTCATTTTATTTCATTTTATTTTTCCATGATTCCATCAATCAAAACATACATAATAAAATTAAAATGACCATCAATTATCAACATGCAAATACATTTAAAAATTACTTAATCATAACAAACTCATAACACAATTGAACTCATATAAAACACAATTACATGTTAAGTTTAAGGTCATCAACTAGACCTTACCTTATTATGGGCTTACTCTAGGGAAGTTACCTCTCTTGGTTTATGGTTTAAACCCCTAGGTATACCTTGCATTGTTGCTTGTTGACCTTAAATGTTTCTCCTTTTTCATTCCTCAGTTCCAGGGCCTCATTATTGAAGACGTGTGAAATTTCAAAGGGGCCACTTCATCTCGACTTCAACTTTCCAGGGAACAACTTCAACCTAGAATTGAATAATAGCATATAATCACCAACTTAAAAAGATTTTACCTTGATATACGCATCATGCCATTACTTAGTCTTTTCCTTATATAACTTAGCATTCTCATATGCCAAGTGTCTCATTTCTTCCAGCTCATGCAGCTGTAGCAACCTTTTCTCCTTTGCTTTCTTCAGATCATGATTCAAGTATTTAATCACCCAATATGCCTTGTGCTCAAGCTCCATAGGTAGATGACAAGCTTTGCCATAAACCATCCTATAGGGAGTTGTTCCTATAGGGGTTTTGAATGCTGTGCGGTATGCCTAAAGTGTGTCATCCAACCTTGCTGCCCAATCTTTTCTAGAACCATTGATGGCATTTTCCAAGATTCTCTTCAATTCTCTGTTAACTACCTCCACTTGACCATTGGTGTGTGGATGATATGCCATGGATACCTTATGATGTACATTGTATATCTTGAGTAGAGCTTTAAACTTGGCATTATAGAAGGGTGCTCCTCCATCAATAATAAGTGTTCGTAGGACTCCAAATCTAACAAAAAGCTTTTTTATGAATCGGCTCACAACCCTTCCATCATTAGTGGGACTGGCAACTGCTTCAGCCTATTTGGAGACGTAATCAACTCCCACCAGTATATACTTATTTCCCATAGACGTGGGAAACAGTCCCATGAAGTCTACTCCCCATACATTAAATATTTCCACTTCCAGAATTGATGATTGAGGCATCTCATCTCGCTTGGAGATGTTTCAAGTTCTTTAGCATTTATCATAATGAAGTATATAATTCCTTGCATCCTTGAAGATTGTTGGCCAATAGAACCCGCATTCTAGCAACCGACTGGCTGTTTTGTTTGCACCATAATGCTCTGTATAAGATGAATCATGACACTGTGTTAATATAAGCATTATTTCTTCTTCAGGAACACATCTCCTTATCAGGCCATCAGCACATTGGCGAAATAAGAAAGGCTCCTCCCACTGGCAATATTTGATATTTGCAAAAAACCTCTTCTGCTATTGATACGAAACATTGGAAGGTACTATACCGTAGGCTAGATAGTTAGCCATGTCTACATACTAAGGAATTTCCTTTTTCTGTACCATGAACACAAACTCATATAGGAATTCTTCTTTGATAGGTTCATTCCCTTCATCATCCTCGTCATCCTTCTCCAATAGTGAAAGATGATCTGCAACTGCATTTTCCAATCCCTTCTTATCCCTGATCTCAATGTTGAACTCTTGTAGCAACAATACCTACCTGATTAACCTTGGCTTTGCATCTTTTTTGGCAAATAAATATCTCAAAGCAGTATGATCAATAAAAATAATAACTTTGGAACCCAATAGATAAGCTCTAAACTTATCACATGCAAACACCACTGCTAAGAGTTCTTTCTTAGTTATTGTGTAGTTCAATTATGGTCCTATTAAGGTCTTGTTAATATATAGATGGCATGCAATTTCTTCTCTTTTCTTTGCCCCAACACACATCCTAGAGCAAAGTCACTAGCATCATACATAATCTTAAAGAGTACAGACCAATTAGGTGAAGTCAAAACTAAGCCATGGTTAATGCATTTTTCAAAGTGTTAAAGACATGTAAGCACTCATCATTGAAATCAAACAAAACATCCTTGACTAACAAGCTTATTAAGGGCCTAGCAATAACAAAAAATTTTTTGATAAAACAGCAATAAAATCTCGCATGTTCAAGGAAACCACATATACCTTTCACATTTTTTGGAGGTGTTAGATTGGATATTACCTTAATTTTGGCTCTATCTACCTCAATTCCTTCCTTGGAGATTTTTACCCTAGCACAATCCCTTCATCTACCATGAAATGACATAAGCCAAAAGGCATGCATCTATAAGCAAAGGTACCATATGGACATGTAAAAGTTATTTTTTCTTGATCTTGAGGGAAAATAAAAATCTAATTATAGTGAGAATATCCATCTAAAAAATAATAGAAAGAGTGACTTGCTATTTTTTTCAATCATTTGATCAACAAAAGGAAAATGGTTCTTCCTAGTAGTAGAGTTCAATTTCCTATAGTTTATACACACTCTCCAGCCAGTTACTATCCTAGTTGATAATAATTCTTTCTTTTCATTCTCTATAATAGTCATGCCTCCCTTTTTAGGTACATATTGAATAAGACTCACCCACTCATTATCAAAAATTGGATAGATAATACCTGCATCCAGCAATTTAATTACCTCTTTTTTCATAACATCCTTCATATTTGGGTTGAGTCTCCTTTGCCTTTCATGAACAGGCCTGCTTCCTTCATCCAAATGTATCCTATGCATGACCATGTCAAGGCTAATTCCCTTAATGTCGGACAACTGCCAGCCTAAAACTTGGATGTGCTTTTGCACCATTTTGATCAGCTTGTCCTCCTGTTCCAAGGTTAATTTATTAGATATAATGATTGGCAAAGTTTCATTACCACCTAAGAAAGCATACCTCAAATGCTTTAGCATGGTTTTCAATTTTAGAACAGGTGGCTTTTCAATCCAAGGGAGAGTAGGGTTAGAATTTCTTACCAGCAGCTCATTTCCAGGTGGTTCAACACTTACTTCATCTATTTCCTCTGATTCCTCATTGATTGAGATATCTTTTGGTTCCTCATCTATTACAACAGACACATATTCATCAATCACGTCTACTTTCATACATGACTCACCTTCCATCGGCTGCTTCATTACTTTCTTCATACAGAATTCTATTCGCTCTTCACCAATTTGAAGGAAGAGTTTCCCTTCATGCACGACTACTAATGCTCTTCCTGTATTGAGGAAAGATCTTCTTAAAATTAGGGGGCAATTGACATCCTCATTGTAATCCAGTACCATAAAATTTACTAGAATGATGAATTTATCCACTTTACCAAGAAATCCTCAATAATACTGAATGGTTTCTTCACCGACTGATCCGCAAGATAAATTACCATGGAAGTATTTTTGATATCTCCAAGACCTAGATTTTGAAAAATGGTATATGGCATCAAGTTGATACTTATGCCTAAATTATATAAACATTTGTTAAATACCAGATTCCCTACTTTACATGGTATAGTAAAACTTCCTGGATCTTATAGCTTAGATAGAATTTTACTGGAAATCATCAAACTACAATTTTCACTTAGTGATACCGATTGTGTGTCATCAATTTTGCATTTGTGTGCTAAGATTTCCTTTAAAAATTTAGCATATTTAGGCATGTCTTATATCATCTCAGCAAACGTCACATTGATGCTTAGTTTTTTTAATTTTTCTATAAATGTAGTAAATTTTTCATCTACTTTTGCTTTTACAAGCCTTTATGGAAATGGAATGGGGGGCATATACTTACCTGACCCTTGCTCACTTTCTCTCTTCTTTTGCTTGGATCTAACTCCACGATCATGGAGTTGACTACTATGATCATGTTAGTGACTGCTCTCAGCTTTAGTCTACGTTTATAAAGTCCTAGCTTCACAGCTCATATGTTTGCACTCCTCTTTCCTATATTCTTACTTAATAATAACAAGTTCCTTACCTTTGTTGATAAGCTCTTTTCCACTCCTTAGCTGGATTACATTAACTTGCTCCTTGGGGTTTGGCTCTGTGTTACTTGGAAGTCCTCCAAGGTTCCTCTGTGTTATTGTTATTGCCAACTGCCCCACCTACACTTCCAAGTTGTAGATGGAGGATGAATGGTTCTTTATGATTTGATCAAATTTAGCCTCCATTCTTTTCGTGATTCCTCCTGGCTTGTCAATTTGGTCCCCAGCATCTCTATGAGCTTCTCCATCTTGGATTCAAAATTGTTATGGGGAGGTGCTAGTTGTGTCTTTTGAACATTTTCTGCATTATTACTCTACAAAAAATTTGGATGGTTTTGCCATCTCGAATTATAAGTATTGGAGTAAGGGTTGTTACCTTATCTTCCCATGGAGTATGGCAAATTTCCTACGAAATTAGCCTGCTCCACATTCTCACATAAATTGCAATCATTAACAGCATCTCCCGATTGCCTACACAGCTCATATGAACTTGAAAATTTTGATAAGTTGCTGATTTTCTTTATCAAATTTGCAACTTTAGCCTATAAAGTACTAATAGCATCCAATGATAATACACCTTTATGTTCTTTAATTACTGTTTTAGATCTATCTGATACCCATAATGCATTTGTAGTTGCCATTTCTTCCAGTAGTTCATATATTACAACAATAGTCTTTTTCATCAGGGATCCTCCAGCTGCTGCATCAATTGTCCCTCTAGTGGTTGTGTTGACTCCATTGTAGAATGTTTGGAGCAGCAATTCTTTAGGTAAATTATGATGAGGACACTTCCTTTGCAGCTCCTTGAATCTTTCCCATGTTTCATAGAGAGATTCACTGTTCATCTACTGGAAATTGGTGATTTCCTTCATGATCTCCTTGATGATCTTTGCTGTTTTTGCCAAAGGGAAGTATTTGGCTAGGAAAACTTATACCAATTACCACGTGGTAATGGATCCTGAGGTCAATGAATTCAGCTAAATCTTAGCCTTGTCCCTTAATGTAAATGGAAATAGGTGCAATCGGATTGCATCCTCCATGACACCATTGTACCTAAAAGTATCACAAATCTCCAGAAAATTTAAGATATGAGCATTAGGATCTTCATTTGCTAAACCAAAAAACTATACCGAAGACTGCAACATCTACAGTAGAGCTGGCTTTATCTCAAAGTTATTAGCTGCAACAGCTGGTTTCATTATGCTTTGTTGGTTAGCATAGAAACCAGGTTTAACCACATCCATCAATGTTATTTGCTCTTCTGCCATTTCTACTGGATTTTCCTGCATAGTTCATTCTTGAGTAGCTCTTCGGTTCTCCCTTTCAAGTCTTATTAGATCTTTGTAAGCCTTTGACAGTGATGAGTGAGAGTTCTTGGTTCTTCTCTTGTTCATACACCTGCAGAATTAAAATAAAAAAAATTAGAACACAAAAATGCTTAAATCAAATTATACTCTCTTCGTAGCAACGTTAAACACATATCAAGATTATTCTCTTCAATCTTTAAATAAAGCAATGATATTAAACCATAACATAATCTTATAGGACCCTTAATATCATCATATGTATGTTATCTAGCCTTTCAAGTCTTATAATAACTAATAAAGACACAATACCTTGCATGAATAAGTGTAATAATATTCTTAGGTTTTGAATGGTCACTAATACTTTTACTAAAGTCATCTTTCTAAAACTCAACAACTATATGACTATAAGCTTGACAATTATCAATTGAAGTGACATCTTGTGTATAAAAATGTTCATTTATATACTTTTGGATAATCCATACTGATCGTCCTTTGGTATGGTATGAAATGACGGTAGTTTTAATTACTACTTTACTGTAAGCATACAGATAATTATAGTAAGATATCAATCCCATAAGGATTTATGGTCTATCCACCACTCTTCAATTACCAACTTGTTTAAGCAATTCAAATGGTTTGGAGTATGGAAGTGGTCAACAATAAAAGTAAGTTTGCAGAAAAGTTAAATGGAATTAATGACTAGAAGATGAAAACAATGTTAAGAAGCATAGGAATTGAAATCATCATCATCAAACTAAGATAACAGTCATGTGCTTATTACCACCTAAGATATCCAAACACATTAATCACCTTCTCTCAAGGCGAAACCAACTAAATTTCATTTTAATCTCATAATCACTCTCTCGATCTATTTCCTTCAATTAAAGAAACCATTAAGCAATCATACAAGAGTTAGGAACATGTAGATCTCTCATACACATCTATCTAACTTGAATGAATAAGCATTCTATAATTTAACTTTTATTGTAATTACAAAGCATAAGAAATTATTTAGAAAGCTAATCTTTAGAATTAAACATCTCTCAATGTTCAAGCATTCTATAATCCAACTCTCTCGTTGCAATCATAAAGCAGAGATTTCGTTTCTAAAACCAATCTTTAAATTTAAACATTCATAGTAATCTTAAACAAGCACAATCAGTTATCCCAGCAAGGGATTTCATAAATCAAATCCTACAAGAGTACTTAACCACTCATGGCGTACAAGAAACACAAGAACAGATGAAGAAAATAAAGAAAGAACACACTACAGCAGGAAATAATGCCAATTGAAGTGTAAATCCCGGATGAGAATGGTCTCTTTAACTGCATACCCTAGCCACCACATTGCTGCCTCCTTTTATCCCTTGAATGGAGGTTAGCCCTAACCTTATCTTCAATTTATTTATATCTTTGCCTATCACTTCCCCCATATTATGGAGTCCATTGCCCATTAAAGCTCTTTTAAGGTTTTTTATTCTTGTTCCCCTCATGGAATCCATTTTCCTCTCCTTAGTTGGCTGCTAGATCGCATTTAATTTCGCCCAATAATTGAGAGTCCACGATCATGGAGTTGAAGTCCATGATCGTGGACTTTTCCAGTAGCTTTCTTTGCTTTTCTGCTTTGACTCCATGATCGTAGAGTTGGAGTCCATGATCATGAAAAATTCCAATAGCTTTCCTTTCTTCTCTGTCTTGACTCCACGATCGTGGAGTTGGAGTCCACGATCATGGAAAACTCTAGGTCTTCTGCCAAGATCGTGGCAATGAGCTCCACGATCATGGAGTTAGTCCTCCATACAAGAAAAACTCCTCGTTTCTTATTTGCTCTTCTAACACTACACACTTAACACACACATTAAATTCCACCAAAACAAAATAAAACAAAGTAAAATATAATGAAATTAATGTAAACTCACATCCTAAAACATCTCAAATATAACGTATGATGGCACACATCACATATATCTCTATTAGAGTACTTTGAAGCACATATAAATCTTCTACATCCATCTTCAATGCAAACAAATAATGAAATAATTCAAACTAGATCACTTAACATAAAATTCAAAATTCTTATGCAAAGCAATTATATTCATTAATTTTCTTAAAATTGACTTGCTAGAAAATTCATAACCTAATATCAATATCAAAACCAATATTAATACTAGACAAGTTAAAATCTTCAAAAATCAAATAGTCTACACAATCATTCCTACTCAAAATTAAAGAAGAGGAAATAACAGAAGATGAACTAGCAACATCAAAATTACATTTACCAAAATTATTTCACCTATAAATAAAAAAAGATAAATATACTCAATAAACATGTAAATTAAAATAATCAATATAGTAAATAAAACATGAACAAAAACAATAAAATGGTAAACATGCAAAAACAACAATAACAAATTCAATATAATACTGAAAATCACTAAGAACATAATCAATACATAAAATTAAACATAGAATAAAAATTAATAAAAACTAACATATTTTAAAATGAGTCAATTTAAAGTAAATAAAAACATGTAAAATGAAGAAAGTATTGCATAAAATATATTGTAAATATGGTAAATTACATAAACAAAAGAGCTAATGACAAGGAAAATAAAATTATTTTGTTCAAAAAAGCATAAAATAATGAAAAAACTAAAAAATTATAAAAAAAATAAAGAATTAAAATCAATAAAAAAACATAAAACATAAAAAGAAGGAATATGATAACAAATAAAAAATATAACAAAATAATAACAAAAAAGTAAATATACAATACAAAAATAATGCATTGATAATTTTTAGAAAATTACTACCATAACAAAGAACTACAATTGATTAAAATTACAAAAAGAACAACTCACCCAAACAAGAAGCTGTAATGGATAAATCGTAATGTATTGAAATTCTCAAACTATGTGCTAGTAGAAAATTTTAATTGATAAAATCAAGAAAAAGAAGAAGAAGAAAGAAAACAAGGAGGACGAGGTAACTATAAGTTAAAAAAAATGGAGTTAAGAAGTAGATAATAAGTAGAAAAAATTTGAAAGGAAATGAAAGTTAATAACGACATTAAATGAGTATGAGGGTATTTTAGTAATTAACTTTTTAAATATAACAAATTTTGTTGAAAAATCAATCTGATATAAATTAAAAATCTAAACTTAAAAATCTAACATATGTTATAACAAGAAAAACTATAAAATCCTGCCAAACAGTACAATTTCCCAGTCGTTAAACCAAACAGAGCAATGTCCAACTATTATACTTTAGGGCTCCCGCCATTTTTAGTTATTTTAATTTTAAGAAAGCTCATATTTTTGCATCTTCTAATTCTCTAATGGTGGCTTTCCCTTCTCTCTCTTCCGCCTCAGATTTTTGTGCATTTCTTCTACAAACGAGCCTCAAGTCCAAGGATCTATTAACGGGAAGATTAGTCCATGCCCAAATGATTAAATCAGGCCTTAATTTTAGTGTCTACTTGATGAACAACCTCATCAATTTATATGCTAAATCTGGCCACATTCTAGATGCGCATAATTTGTTTGATGAAATGCCTGTAAAGACTTCATTTTCATGGAATACAATTCTCACTGGCTACGTAAAATTAGGCAAATTAGCCAGAGCTCATCATGTGTTTGATGAAATACCTGCTCGTGATTCTGTTTCTTGGACTACCATGATTGTGGGATATAATCAAATGGGTCGCTTTCAAAGTGCCATAAAGATGTTTATAGCTATGCTTAAGGACAAAGTTTCGCCTACTCAGTTTACTATTACTAATGTGCTTTCTTCGTGTTCCTCACTGGGGGCTCTAGATGTTGGTACAAAGGTTCATTCTTTTGTTGTTAAATCAGGTCTGAGTGGATGTGTTCCTGTAGCAAATTCACTTCTTAATATGTATTCAAAGTCTCAAAGTTTTGTTATGGCTCAACTTGTTTTTGATAGGATGAGACTAAAGAGCATTTCCAGCTGGAATATTATGATTTCCTTGCATATAAGTCGTGGGAGAGTTGACCTTGCTCTTGCTCAATTCCAGGAAATGACTGAACGTGACATAGTTACTTGGAATTCAATGATTGCAGGATACAATCAACATGGTTTAGATAAGGAAGCTCTGGAACTCTTCTCTAGAATGTTGGAAAATTCTTGTTTGAAACCTGATAGGTTCACCTTAGCGAGTATTTTATCAGCTTGTGCCAATCTCGAGAACTTGAAACTTGGGAAACAAATTCACAGTTATATCATCAGAACAGAGTTTGATATATCTGGACCAGTGCAAAATGCTTTGATCTCAATGTATGCTAAAGCTAGAGGGTTGGAAACTGCTCAGAGGGTTGTAGAGCAAAGCGGGAGTTCTGATCTTGATGCAATAGCATTTACAGCCCTATTGGATGGTTATGGCAAGCTTGGGGATGTAACCCCAGCAAGGCATATATTTGACTCATTGAGAGAACGTGATGTGGTTGCGTGGACAGCCATGATTGTTGGTTATGTACAAAATGGCTTAAGTGGTAATGCCATGGATCTTTTCAGAATAATGGCTAAAGAAGGACCCCGACCAAACAGTTTTACTCTTGCAGCCATGTTGAGTGTCAGCTCAACTGTAGCTTCCTTGAATCATGGCAAACAAATTCATGCGAGTGCCATAAGATCAGGGGAAGTTTCATCACCTTCTGTGGGCAATGCGCTGATTACAATGTATGCAAAAGCTGGAAGCATCAGTGGAGCACAACAGGTATTCAATCTCATACGTTCGAACAAGGATAGACTCTCTTGGACTTCTATTATTATAGCCTTAGGTCAACATGGTCTTGGACAAGAAGCTATAGAGCTGTTTAAGGAGATGTTGGCACTTGGAATTGAGCCTGATCATATAACTTATGTTGGTGTCCTCTCAGCTTGTACACATGTAGGATTGGTGGAGCAGGGCAGGAGCTACTTTAATATGATGATAAGTGTACACAAAATTGAGCCAACTTTAAGCCACTATGCGTGTATGGTTGATCTGTACGGGCGTGCTGGGTTACTGCAAGATGCATTTGAGTTTATAGAAATGATGCCTATTGAACCAGATGTTATCGCATGGGGTTCACTATTATCTTCATGTAAGGTTTATAAAAATGCTGATCTGGCAAAAGTTGCAGCAGAGAGATTGCTTCTCATTGAGCCTGACAACAGTGGCGCATATTCTGCTCTAGCAAATGTCTATTCAGCCTGTGGAAGATGGGAAGATGCTGCCAAAGTTAGAAAGTTAATGAAAGATAGAGGAGTAAAGAAAGATCAAGGATATAGTTGGGTTCAGTTCCAGAACGAAGTTCATGTCTTTGGAGCTGAAGATGGCCTTCACCCTCAGAAAGATAAAATTTATGGAATGACGGACAAAATATGGGAGGAGATTAAGAAAATGGGTTTCGTTCCAGACACTGGATCTGTGTTACATGACCTTGACATGGAGGTTAAGGATAAGATTCTTAGATATCACAGTGAGAAACTTGCAATTGCATATGGGCTAATGAGGACCCCAGGAAACACTACATTAAGAATTATGAAGAATCTTAGAGTCTGTAATGATTGTCATACAGCTATCAAATACATTTCCAAGCTTATGGGGAGAGAAATAATTGTGAGAGATGTTACTCGTTTTCATCATTTTAAGGATGGTCTTTGTTCTTGTCGTGACTATTGGTAATTTCTAAGCTCCTGCAGTTGGATTATTCCCAAGCAGTACAAAGGTAAATTGGCGGTGAGAATTTTCAGAAATGAAAGTTTCTAGGCCCTTTTCTCTTTTCGTACTACCAAACGCCATGATCTTTAGCTTCTGATTCTTTTATTATGTTTGTATAGCTTTCATAGGGAAGAGAAGAAGCAACATCTATTTGATGAAAGTAGTTAACATGTCTGCGGGCAACTGCTGGAAGCGTAACCATGTCATCAAGGCCATTGCATTCAGTGTCCTGAAGGCTACTAATCATGAGCAGAAGACGCTTCTCCAGCATGTTACTACCATCTAAGTCTAGTAGAACCATGGCATGTCTGTTTTTGACAAGGCATCCGTTGCCAGGTACCTCTTGGGCAAATTTATGGTAGCTGCACAAAAAGATAAATGATGTATTGCTGCAATTAGATTATCTTTTGGTAGAGATAATCTTACTACCTGTGGTCCTTATATTCATTGTTTTTTTTGGAGATTAAGGTGGGTGTGTTTTGTAAATTATGGTTCGCAATGCTGATGGCCAAACCACACTGATAATCCCGATATGACTTCTTTGAGAAATGCGTCTCATGTTGGAGTTGGAAAGCATTTTGATGAATTGCTTTAAAAACCAGAGGAAATTGAGAACATTAAAAGGATCGTAAACAGGGTCATTTTATGACAAACTTGTGGGATTTCGAGGACGAAAGCAAATACCAAAACATCGAGGATGGGGAGCCTGTGAATCGTTTCCAAAAGAGTTGCTAAAACTTTGGAGTGTTAAAGACAATCATTCAAGGAAAAATTGTTAGATGCTGGCCCTCATAAAAGGAGACTGCTAAAAGAATTACATTAAAGATGTTGATCCCTCATAACGGAGAGCCACACCATTGGAAAAAAGAAAACGTTGGAACAGGTTAGCAAAAGCCTACTTAACTAAGGATTTTCGTTTCTTTTTAGCAGTTTCTGTCAATGAAAGGAACTTGAGTTTTAAAGATTTAGAACACCAAACAACACAGGCAAAAGGAAATAAAAAATATTTTTTGCATGTTGGAGTTTATTTTGTATTCATATAAATGATTATGTCAACTTCACTTTCTTTCCATGCATATGTTTCTTTCTTCTAACATTTTCTTTAACATTTTGATCTGCCTTGTAGAGCCTTATAGACTTTCGAATATTCAGATAATATATTCAAATTATTGTTAAATCATAAACTATCAAAGTAGTTATTGCATTGCTTATAAAAATATTATAAATTTATTTCAAAAATTTGTCTTTTTTATTCACAATAAAATTGGAAATATATATTAGCTTTTATTTATTGTAAATTCATATGATTAGTTGTATGTAAATGAATAAATAAATTTTAAAAATTTGGCTCACCAAATTCGACCCATTTGCAGATAAATGTTTGTATTATGTGATAGCTTAGTCTCGATGGGAGAGCCTCGCAGACAATGCAGACTTGCGAGCAAGGCATGTTGGTTCTTATGGAACAGTCCTGTTCGGACTTAAAAATGAAAAGATAGTAGAAATTCTTTCATAAAGTACTAATACTTAGCTTTTTTTTTTTTTATGATTTTTCAAAAATAATTATCAATTACTAATATATTTATTTTATTTACAAAGTAAGTATAGATTGTGAAAGATTCTAATATATCTTCCTATCTTCGGCAGTAGAAAATTATTGTTAATTGATGAAAAATAAAATAAAATGATAAATTAGAGATTGATCTAAATACAAGAATAGATTATCTCCTAAGAGATATTGGTTACTTGAAATGATTGATATTCTTGAAGGGATGATAGCAAAAACATATTTGACATCTTTTGATAGCTTCTATCGTAATTATGGAAAAAGAACACACATGCATGCATGCCTAAAATGCATTTTAGGCATAATTCTCATTCATATACATAATATTCTAAGTATTAGACCTATGTCATGTGTGTTCTTCATTCTTAGTTCATAAATTGAAGCATTCAATACGTGAATAATTGATGAAATTGATGTAGTACTTGACTACCATTGATCTTAGTAAAAGATACTCTTATACTGTAGTTGCGATCCGTATTCTTGCAGTGACATAATTATGAAATAAGGATAGCAAATTTTTAAACTTATTAATTGAATAAGTTTAATATGCCAACATTGTTCCTCGCCATCATAACAATATAATAAGCATTATTCAGATTTCAACATAGCGAAGATTTTATTTTTAACTTTTTGGAATCTAATTTTATAGATATGTAATCGGATAATTTAAATTATAATATACAAAAACTTGAAGTATAATTAAAGTTTAGGGAATAATATAAAAAGATGCACACTTGTGACCACTTTATTTTTACACTTGGTAGTATGATGAAATTGAATAAGTTCAATTTACCCTTCTAGTTTATAGAAAGATAAATTCATCTTTTTTTGTTTTATAAATTCTCCTCCAACTTTGCGATTTAACTCAATTTTCAGTGTAAAGTTTTAAGAATTAATACAAAAATCATTTTGACTCCTAATTTAATGTTGTATATTTCATCCTATAGTTTAACATTTTTATAAAATAATGTGATTTTTTCTTTTTATATAAATTGTGATTTTTTTTTTGCTCATTTAAGTTTCATAGACTAAATAAATAAAATTGATTAATTTGTAATGAAAATTTTCTACTCTAATTATGTTTGCTTATTTTAAAAACAAAAATAATTTTATTAATTTATATAAGCAATTTAAAATATAAATAATAATTCAAATAAAAATTATTTTATATTTAGTAGTTTAAATTATAAATTGAATAATAATTATTTATATATTAATAGAAAATTAAAATAAAATTCAATTTATAACTTTAGTATTTTCAATTAATAAAAGTTAATTTCTTATTTTTAAAATATTTTTATTCATAATTCATTTAAAGATGAAATAAACATGATAAAATATAGCTGGTTGATTTATTTGGAAAAAAAACTCCTAAATTGAAAGCTTATTTTACATTTTAGATTATTATTTAAAATAAATTGTTAAAATGGATCATGTTTATATCAACTCAATGTCTTTTATTGATACAACTACAATCAATAAAAACATAATTTATTTATTAACTACGCTATAATTTATCTTAATTCTAATATGATACAAGATTCAAACAAGTAACATGTATAGGACTTATAACAAGTTATCTAAATTTAGTATATATCAATCATAAATTTAAATGATCTATCTAACCTAATATGACTCTATAGACCTTGATTTCTCTCCCGCGCATTGCATTTTTAGGTTTTCTTTGATATAGCTTGGTACAGGTCCTCATTATTGAACTCGAGTTATACATATGTCTCAACCTCCTATAAGTGCTTTGAATATATGAAGCACATTTCATTTTTCTTGTGGAAGGTGGAACATATAACATGCATTTTTTTATGTATGAAGCACATAATGCTACATGCTCTACACATTCAATGGAAACGTGTGATTTTCTCATATAAATCTAACATGCTTCATATATCACCATAACATTTTAGCATAAAAGAGAGAAATTGGGCATGAGGCACATATCTCGAGGTGCTTAAAGTGTAGGGTGCAAAAAACTTCCATATTTTGATGTATAGAGCACATCTTATTACATACTGCCTATATAGCATGAACCTACACTATATGTTGCAAACATCACTCTTAAATTTCTAGAATCCTACATTGCTAATCAAATTCTAGTAAACCTTAATCTTTACCTATAAATATAACTCATATATTTATTGGAAAAGGGTTCATAAATTAGAAAATTAGATTAAACTTCAAATTGCTACCATATTTAATTAATCATGTAATTAATCGTTAATTAGATGATTAAAGACTTAATTGTTCACTTAATCCTTTACTTGATCTGGATTAAGAAGATTGGAAGACTCATTTTACTTAAGGTGGTAATGCCATTTTC
Organism: Dalechampia spathulata; assembly: GCA_948192965.1. Lineage (NCBI taxonomy): Eukaryota > Viridiplantae > Streptophyta > Magnoliopsida > Malpighiales > Euphorbiaceae > Dalechampia > Dalechampia spathulata. The sequence goes on from CANYBF011934207.1 coordinate 23,468, forward strand.
CTTTTTGACTTTTAATTTTTGTAAATGGGTTTTATGCTTTTCTTGTGATTTGACTTTGTTCAAAATGCAATAGTAGCATTTTGATCATTCTATGATCGAAAATGATTTGTGATAGTCCTATATCTTCTAATTTTTGGTATTCATGATTTTTACTTAAAAACCTCATTTTCTCTTTTGTTGGAATGTTATATGTGGCACATATCATATTGAATGTTGCACATCTAGTAGTTTTCTAGGTCATGTGTAGCATACATCACATTATGTGCTATGTACATAGATTTTGAATTCTCATAGATTCATGATTTTTACTCATTTTCACTTATTTTAATTATAATTGAAGTTTTTAGTAGCATTTGGGATTTCACAGTAATCCAAATGATCTGAATTCATCAAACATCATTCCAATTTGATTAATTTTGGCTTCAAAATTAATTTTCAAGTAAATGCCACTTTTAATTTGATTTGAATTATGTTTGATATGACTAAGTTCAAATTGGATGTTGATTCATTTTCAATTGATTTGCTTTGATATTGAAATCTTTCAATTATGATTCTTATGATCATTTTATTGATTTTTGCATAAAAATCAATTAATTTTATTTTAATCTTCAATTAAATATCATTTAATTATGATTTATTACTTAAGATACTTTAGCTTAAATATGGATGTTGACTCATTTTTGAATGACACTTGATGATCTTGAGATCTTCTAATTTATGTCCATGATCAATTTTTGCCTAAAAATTAATTTTCAATCATGCTTTTCATTTGATTTTGCTTGATTTTCATTTGATTTGCTTTCCATGCCATTTGGATGATTAACTATGAATCAAGAGGTAAATCAAGCTTAAATGATTTGCTGGTTCTGATATGATCAACTATTGGATCAATGCTTGCATTATTAGATATGTGTCTGATATCTCCAAAATGGCATTTAAGACCCATTACAAGAATTTAAACTTTCTGGTCAATGGCTTGACCAGTAGTCAAAGGTTTAACTAAAATTGATCATCTATAGGATCAATTTCCTATCTATGCTAGACATAGAAAAGCAATTTATCAATGAAATTGGAATTAAAGTGGTCTAGAGAAAATACCTGGATTTTTAAGTATCAGTCTGCTGCACTTTGACTGATTTCTGGATTTGTCAAATGTCATGGGTCATGAAAATTATGAAATTTTCATAGCAAGTTGAATTCAATGAGTGCATCTTTGTGGGAATGGTGCGCATTGGCAGAGCTCCCTCTTGACTGGCATACATTAGCACTTTTTTATGATGTACAAAGCATATTCTACTACATGCTATTATAGGTGCTTAGAGTTTAAGCAACTCTACTGGGGATTCAGAGGTTTAGGCATCCATTAATTTATCCTAGGATCAAATAATAAGATAATTTTGTTAGTACAAAACTAAATGAAACTAGTTTATAACATAGGCAATTATTAATGTTGATTGATGTTTGTTTGAATGAGTGCAGATCCATCCTGACCCATAGTAGGATATGCCACTTCCTTAATATATTGAAGCATCGATGAGGAGAGAAGAGTGGCATATGCTAGTTAAGTATCCAGAGCATTGTCTTTTCTGTTAGTGAATGCTCTAGAGCATCATGTGTATTTGTACTATACGTTTTTATTAATAAAGGCATTATTCATTATATAGTACAATGTTTTAAATGAACTTGTTTACTTGGAGTATTAAACTATATATTGAAGTCTGTGATATTGGAACAGTGCAGAAGAATCCATAAAGAGTTTATGGAATGAGATTCTTATTATATGCAAATGTTCAATATCTAAATATCCCTGATCATAGTATTAATAAGAATGGACATTATTAGTATGGGAAGATCAGCACATATTACACTTC
>CANYBF011934421.1:0-20465 GCA_948192965.1 Dalechampia spathulata
GCATAGAGATCAAGAACGAAGGAGAACTGCATTGATATGTAAGAGTTACTATCTTATGCCATATCTAATCTCTAATTTAGTTTTCTTATGTTTTGATGCAAAGATCCTCTCTTGGTTTGCAAATTTAAATAAAAATTTTAAATGTCTTTTGCTGCTTAATAACATAGCAAACCAACAAAAGCATGTCTTAAATTATTTTGTTCAAGAAGCAGTTAAGTGAGGAGTTTGAGATGAAAGATTTAGGACATGCAAAGAAGGTTTTGGGGATGGAGATAGTTTGGGATAGAGATGTTGCCAAATTATAGTTGTCTCAATGATCTTATATTGCAAAGATCCTCAAGAGGTTTAACCTGACAGGTGCTAAACCTGTATTTGTTCCTTTTGATTCTTATTTCAGGTTATTTGCAGATATGTCACCAAAGATAGATAAGGAGATGGAACAAATGTCAAAGGTTCTATATTCAAGTGTGGTTGGTAGTATTATGTATGCTATAGTGTGCACTCACCCTGACATTTCACATGCTATTAGTGTAGTGAGTAGATACATGGCATGTCTTGGTAAGGAACATTGAGAAGCTGTGAAATGGGTTTTGAGGTATTTGAAGAGTACAGTAGATGTGTGCTTAACATTTGATAAGGCTAAGTTAAATGATTCAGTTGTGGCTATGTTGATTCTGATTATTCATGGGATTTGGACAAGAGGAGATCATTGACTGGTTATGTTTTTACTCTATCTGGTAGTGTCATTAGCTGGAAGGCAACTTTGCAAGCTGTTGTTGCTTTATCTACCATAGAAGCTGAATATATGGAAGTTACAAAAGTAGTGAAGGAAGCTATTTGGGTTCAGGGTTTGGTTAGTGATCTTGGTTTGGTTCAGAAGCAGATTACAGTCTTCTGTGATAGTTAAAGTGTCATTTACCTTACAAAGAATGAGATGTCTCATGAGTGTACAAAACACATTACCGTAAGACATCATTTTGTTTGGGATATTGTATCAATAGGTATAATTGATATGAAGAAAATATCTACACATGAGAATCCAGCTGATATGATGACTAGGGCAGGTCCAGCTTAAAAGTTCACACACTGCCTGGACTTGATTGGTGTGTGTAGTACTTAGTAGTGCTCTTTTTCATAGAGGGTAGATTACAGGATTGCTATTATTATTTCTTCGTTGAATGGGAGATTTCAAGACAAGGGGAAGATTTCTTGTCTTTATATCTTGAATGTTTTGATGGTTTCAAATTCAAATCCGACCCAAAAAGTTTACGATATGACTTAAAAAGTTAAGAAAAATTAATTGAGAAAAAAATGGGGTTCTATTTTTAGAGTGAAGGGTGAGAGCTGATAGGCCCAAGCCCATAGCCAAAAAAATTGATTTTGATGTGGGTGTGGGGGCAAAGACCCCCGTGGTATGGACCAATTTATTGAACCTATTTTATTTAGACCCGGTTTACTGTTCGGGTTTTAGGGTTATATGCAGCAAAAATTTGTATGTCTTGGACTGTACCTAATTTCTTCATCAGTGAAAAACATAGCCGCTTTTCATCACTGTTATTCTTCATTTTTTCTTTCTTTGCTTCTCTATTTCATGATTATGGTTTTGTTTGATTTGGGTATTTCCTGACATCTAGTTTTTCATTTGGTATAAAATAAGTTGATTCCGATTTCCATTTTATATGACATGGTTTTTAAATATGCAGCAAGATTCTACTTTATTTCTTCATAGGATTGAATGACTTATTAAAAAAAGCATGTGTTAGAACTTGGGATCCTTAATCTTAATTTTGATGTTAACAAATAATTTTTATGTTATTAGTAAGGTGTTCTAAATATTAAATTTGATTTTTGATATGGTTAGTTGTGTTTGGGACATGTTAAGGTCTATAGAGAGCCAAAAATGTATCTTTTTAGGCAATGATGTGTACCCCTTATGGGTCCTTGGATATGCCCAAAAATGAGTAGATTGAAGTTATACAACCGTACCAATACCCTTATGACCATATAAACTTCGTGTAAATGTTAGTATGCCCTTTTCTATTAGCTTGCATGACTTGTAGGCTGAGTTTTTAACAGTTTTTTAAAAATTTGTTTAACATCTAGATTTTTATTTATTACCCTCTAACAATCATCTAAGATAAGTTAGAGTATTTATACATGGTTTCTTGCATTTGCAAGTAAATAATTATTGCTCCAAACTCTTTAATTACAAATCCCTCTTTATTTGCTCACAAAATTATGTTGCTCTCATCTTTGATATGTTGGTTTGTTGATTTTGGTCTGCACTTTTATATTATGGTAAATTATTATGATTGATAGTGTTTCTTTCTAAGATTAAATATTGTAAAGGTTTATGTATAATCCTTAAAAATACATAAAAAATATTAGAGCTTAGATTCTTAGATTGAAGAATCTAGGTTTGGTTCTTGGATTAAAGAATCAAGTATATTATAATCATTAAATTGATTAGTGAAAACTCAAGTCGTTGTTTAAGTAAGTGAATCTAGACAAGAAGTTACCAAACCAATATAAATTTCTTGTGCTCTTCCATTTAACTCTCTAATTCTTGATTAATTAATGTTGTTGCCATTATTTGGGGATTTGAGCATGCACCAAGAGTTGATTTTTATAGTTCCAATGTCGTCAATTCAAATAAAGGATTGTCTAGTTTGAGAGGGTATATTATGATAAGTATATAGTTCTATTGTTGTTTATCTTGCATTGTATCTTTACAAGAGTCATTATATGTTTTCACTTGTATATATCATTACAAAAGGGTTGTATATATGCTAATTGAGATCAATAAAAAGTGTGATTTTACCATCAATTGTATACGTTTTGGTTTAAGGTTGAATACATAAAAAGAATTGAGAATTAACTAAACCAAGCTTAATATATGTGTGAATGTGCATGAATGTTTAATTATTTTTTGCCTCTATTCTATTTTTACATAAGTGATAGTTTATAATTACTTTTAGATAATTTATATTAACATTAGGTTATTTTAATTATATTTATGTGCATATTATTCATATTAAAATCCATCAGGTCCTCAATTGTGATAAAAAAAAATTAAAGTTTAGTGATTTTTAAAATAAAAATATAAAGGCTAAGAACTCTTTAGAGCAAAATAAATTAGATGTAAAGTTGGAGACTTAATAAAAACAATGTGATCGGCCATTTGTTTGAGAGTCTGTTCATTATTTATGGCCATAACAGCTTCATTATAACTCTCACTATCAGAGTTGTCACTGGCTGTTTCCTCGTGGGCATAAGAACTCTCCGAGACTGAAGCAGATTTTCTAAGTTTCACCTATTTTCTCAATATTTTTACAGTTTTCTCAATTTCTTTGTCAAAACTAAGATTACCTGCAGAAGATCGAGTCATAAACAAAGAATTAAGAATTATTAGTTACCGTCCCCGGCAACAACGCCAAAATTTAATCAATTATCGCTTCCGTCAAATTAATTCCTTACAAGCCACACGTTGGAATTATGATTTTTGTAGCAGTGGAAGTAAGGGTCAAATCCCACAGAGACGATTTCAACTCACTTAATTCTTTGTGTTTAAAAATAAATGAGATGAATCGAAAAGTAATTAAAACAAACAAAGAAACAAATAAAATAAATTGGAGAAAATTAATAAAAAGTAATTCTGCCAACCGAAAGCATCAAGTATTCATTAATTGACTATGATCACTGATTCAATAATAGTCCAAAGGTAATGATGGCACTAAGCCGGTTATAGGTTACCGAGCAAGTCTTGCACGCCCCAATATTCCCTTATTTGTATGATGCTATGGAACAAGAAGACCCGACTCTAGTTAACAGTTGTGACCTAACATCCCTCGTGTTCAAACTAGATCCTCTAACCCACAAGAAGTACTACCACATGTCATAACATGGACAACATCTTACTTTACCACTTCAGCAAGTCGAGTGACTTTTCCGTATCAAACAACCTGCTTAGCTATATGCTAGAACTTAGAGACATGCAACAAGCCTCATTTACATGCACTAAGAACAACAATGGTTCTATGCGACTGAGAGTTAAAGATAATAATGCTTTACCAATAGAATTAGGATCATTTAGATCTCATATAATCATCAATGAATAGCTTGAATTGCTTCCAATTGGGAAAAACAATCGCCTAGCCTTGCATCATTGGCGAATTAAACATAAAATAAAAATAAAGGAAATAAAAGCTCGAATTAAAATAAAAAAGGTGTAAATAATAAAAACTGAACTAAAGCTAGGAATAAGAAAATCTGAACCTCCCAAAATAGGACCATGCTCCTATTTATAGAAAGCAAATAAAATAATAAAACTAATAAAAATAAATAATTAATAATCCTAGTCTTCAGATAAAAGAGTTTGAATTATTCCTAATCACTTTTTCGTCCAACTCTAGGAGATTAAGTCTAAGTAAAACTCGTCCCCGTCCAATCTCCAAAACTGGCCATGTGTTGTCGTTTTGGTGTCTCTTATGCCCGCAAGCCTTATCAGCTTCCAGCTCGTAGGAGTTTAAGTTTGACTCAACTTCTTCTTCCCTTAGCTCCTCAAAACGCAACTCTGACAGGTTGTTTTGCCCAGTCTTATGCCCATAAGCAGTGTCCCAAAACTCCAAAGTCCAAATAAGCTTTAAAATCTCCCATTTAAGCATGTTTTCCTAAAACTCATCGTTTTGACCTGCAAAATACAAAGTGTATGCAAGTCAACTATTTTAACAACTAAACCATGCTATAATGGGTGGTTTATAGGCATAAAACATGACATTTTAAGGCTCGATCAAATACCCCCACACTTATCTAATGCTTGCCCTCAAGCATTCTTATGCCTATAACACTATCTCACTTATGCTCACAATAGAACCATCCCTCAAACAAAATAGATAGCAAAAAAACATTAACACCATTCCCTAATTTTTCTAGCACGCCCATTCATCAAGAAAATTTAGCCAACCAGCAAGTTCAACACAAATTCAAAGAGTCAGCTATAAAAAATCATTGTTGTGCTATTTTATTCAAACTAAATTCATAAGTAGTTGGTAAAAAGAACTTGTTTCATTTTGCCAAGCATCCATCGCTCAACCTGCATTTTCAACCATTAAATTGCAAGATGCATAAGTCAGGAATTATCAATTTGAGATCAATAAAGGCCCAATAAAGGGGGATACTCTTCCTTTACTGACAACTCCATCCGCAAATCAGCTTAAGGAAAAATAGGCTCGATCCACCTAGTTTAAATCAACAAAAGTATAAAATAAAATTCTTGTTTCAAGTGTTATTGTGTGAACTGAGAAACGGCCTACAAGATGGTAAGTTCTCCTTACATTGGCTGCTCCATACACAAGCCGCTTAAATGGCTATGAGTGCCGTACCATACATAACCGACCAAATGTAGGTATTTAACACTTATGTTCTTTTTTTTCCCTTCTGATTTTTTTTCTTTTAAAATGAAATTGTTAGGCAAGGAATTTTAGCAAAACAAAATCAATTTTGCTGAAAATTTAAATGAACTATCAAAACAAAACATGTTAAGAAAAACTAGAAAACAATACCAATTCCATCAGCACAATGTTTTGAAAGAGGTTTGGTCAAAATACAGGCATATGAGAAAAACAAAATAGAACAAAATAAGGCATAGAATATAGATAAATGTGGCAGTAATTTACAAAAATGTTAATCAAGACCTGTCAAAAGACCAAAAACCTACAAAATTTAACCATAAGCAAGCAATAACAACAAGCAGTAACAGAGAAGTAATGCAGCAACAGAACAACAACCAAAAAATCCCCTCCCCCCCCCCCACATTTAAGGCACATTGTCCTCATGAGGGCATGACAGTATAAAAAATAGGCAGTTGCAATGGATAAATGAATAAATTAAGAAATTTTAGAATATTGCCTGGTGGGGAATTTGTCCTACGTAATGCACTTCTCATTACTACATCTCAAATGAATGGCGAAGCTCACCAATCTTTGCATCAAGCTCATCCAGGCATAGGAGAATCTACTGCATGGACTCCTCCAAAGTTGCTGTCAATTTCTCAAGTTGCTTGTGGAGGGTACTGATTTCTTTCACAATAGTAGCATCAGTGGGCCCTGCTATTGGTGCTGTTGGTATGGGCATAAGAGAAGCTCTTGTGACCGTCTTAGTCTTCCTGAAAACTCTTTCTCTTATGGCCACAATTGGCCCTGGTGTACAAAATTCAAAGCCAGGCTCACCCTCTTTCTTTTGCAACAAACCCATCTCATCCAGCGTAAAAATGCCCAAGGGGACCAAATCAACTACCTTATGAAGATTATGGTGGGCAGGATCAAATACTTATAACTGGATGGCAAGATGAGTTATGATATGGCCAAGGATAAGCCTCTTAGAACTGGCGACAATGGCTCTGAACTGGGCAGCGATGAAACAGCCAAGATTGACCAATTTCTTATGCACAATGCAATCCAATAAGAATAACTCTGCCCGAGTTATAATTCCAGGTGAATCATTGCGGTAAGACAAGTTGTACGTGATAAGATGGTGCTGATAGGTCAATGAACTATCAAATAAATAGGTGTCCTTGGCAGATGCTGGATCGTATCTTTTGGTTGAGGCAGGTGCATAATGTTCCTAAAGGGCATCAGCATCAAACTCTGCTGGTAAATCACAATATCCCTCAACATAGTCATCTGTAACTTCATCAATTAATCCCATCATTAGATTAAATTCATCGATTGAGAAGGAATATGATTTACCCATTAACTAAAATTGTATGACTTCAGGGTTGTCCAACCCGATGAGCTTTTCCTTGTCCAACTTGTATGTGCTATATAACTCATAGACAAGCTTCTAAAATACTGGGCATCTGATATGGAAATACCTCTCCTACACTGTCCCCTTGATATGTTCATATAATGGCAGCTGCAACTTATCAATGGCAGAAGGGTCAATTGATTTGCCTTGCACCACTCTTAAGTTAACAACCTTGACGAACATCTCTTTATCCTCTTTAGAGAATTTGAAGTTTTCGTTAAGCTTGGACAGAGGAGGGGGAATAGTTCCTCTTAATCTCTTTGCTTTATCCCTTATGGGCATAATATCTCCGAATGAGACAGTAGCAGCTCCCTTGATTTCACTTTTGGGTTCTTTACCCGACTCTTCTTCCTCTGGCCCTGTCGACTGTTTCTATGCTGGACTGCTGGACTGCTGGACTCTTTATCTCTCTCATCCTCTTGATATGCTTCTGATTTTATGGTCATGGCTTCAATGAGTTTTTTGCCTAAAGCATCAGTGCCATCATCTACCACTTTGGGTGGCAGCCAAGATTTCTGAAATTGTCGTGTGGCTGGAGGGTTTCTTCCAGTATAAACCTTTAGGCCGGTGACTTCGGTGTCTACAGTGGGCTTGGGCGGTGGCGTGAATGGGTTTGGTATCTTCATGGGTGATGCATCATCCTCTACTTCAATTGGGTCCTTGCCACCTCTTTGTTTCTTGGATTTGGATCCACTGCTCGATGAAGCGGCTCTTGTGTGCACCATGGTGGAAACAAATCATGAGCTGAAAAATGGGAAGGAAAAGAAAACAAAATTAGGTTAAAGATGGGAAGAGTGTACTTGGTAGAATAAAAAGAGGGAAAAGAGTCCTAAGTGAAGTGAAATCCCTAATGCCCAAAACTCTTAAGTTTCCCACTTTTATTTTAAGTAAAATTCCCTTTTCGTGCCAATCAAGAAAATAAATTAACCCATCTGTAAAATTTACCCTAAATGAAAGGTAAAACTTCTTTTAACTGAAGTAATTACACTTAAATCTGCTCGAACCATGAAAGGTCCTATCCACTTTGTCCTCAATTTCCTTGGAAATAAATTCAGTCTAGAATTATAGAGTAACACCTTCTGCCCCACATAAAATTCTTTGTGCTAAATCTTCCTATCATGGAGCTTCTGTGCCTTTTCCTTGTAGCTCCCCGTATGGTCATAAGCATTGGTCCGTATATCCTCCAATTCTTGCAATTGCAATTTCCTATGGATTTCTGCATCATCCAAAGACATGTTAGACTGTTTCACTGCCCAATATGTACGATGTTCAAGCTCTACGGGCATATGACATGGTTTCCCATACATAAGCCAAAAGGGTGACATTCCCAGTGGGGTCTTATATGCCATCTGGCATGCCCATAAGGCATCATCCAGTCGATGCTCCAGTCCCTCCGATTGGGGTTGACTGACTTTTCGAGAATGGATTTGATCTCTCTATTCGTAACTTCAGCCTGACCATTCCCTTGCGGATGATATGTTATGGTTATACGATGATTAACACTATACTTACAAAATAAGTCAGCTACTTCTTTATTACAAAAGTGAGTCCCTCGATCACTAATGAATGCTTTAGGAACTCCAAACCTGCTAAACACATTGGATTTAATAAAGCTTACCACTATTTTAGAGTCATTTGATTTTGTGGCTTTAGCTTTAACCCATTTTGAAATATAATCCACCAGTACCAAAATGTAAATGTTCCCAAACGAAGGTAGGAAGGGTCCCATAAAGTCCATACCCTAAACGTCAAAAATTTCACAAATAAGGATTCCTTTTTAGGGTATCTTATGTCTTCTTCCCAAACTTCTAGATTTCTGGCACTTCACACATTGTTTACAGAATTGGTAGGCATCACAATGCAAGGTAGGCCAATACAGCCCATATTCCAGAATTTTCACGGCTGTCTTCTTATGCCCATAATGTCCTCCACAAGCATTGCTGTGGCAGAGGTATAAAATGGACTGTATTTCATTCTCAGTTATGCACCTTCGAATGACCTGATCAGCACAATGTCTCTATAGGTACAGATCATCCCAAACATAATGCTTCTCCTGGTTCCTAATCCTATCCTTCTCATGCCTGGTAAGTTCATCGGGAAATCTCCTGGAATATAAACAAGTGACAATGTCAGCATACCAAGGTGATTTCACAATTACACTTAAAGCAATATCATTAGGGAATTCATTAAAGAAATCATCTGCTCAAGTTATTCGCATCCTTTCTTATCTCGCAGCTCTAAATTGAATTCCTAAAGTAGAAGGATCCATCAGATTAAACGTGGTTTGGCCTCCTTCTTTTTCAGCAGATATTTCAAGGCTACATGATCAGAAAAATTAGCACTTTAGTTCCCAATAAATATGATCAAAATTTCTCTAATGCAAACACTACAACATAAAGCTCTTTTTTTATTATCGAATAATTAAGCTGGGCATTATCTAGCATCCTTGAGGCATAGCTGATCACATGAGGATCCCTCCCATTTCATTGTCCAAGGACCATACCAGCAGCAAAATTGTTGGCATTACACATAATCTCGAATGGTAAATTCTAATTGGGCGGCTGCATAATGGGTGCTGAAATGAATGCCTCCTTTAGTCTGTCAAAAGCTACCTTGCATGTTTCATCAAAATTAAATTTGGCATCTTTTTACAATAATCTGTACAAGGGTTGTGTTACTTTGGAGAAATCCTTCATGAACCTCCTATAAAAACCTGTATGGCCAAGAAAAGAATGAATCTCCCACATAGTGGAGGGGTAAGGCAAAGATTTAATTATGTTAATTTTTGCTCGATCAACTTCAATGCCTCTTTTCAAAACCACATGGCCCAATATCAAACCTTGCTCAACCATAAAATGGCATTTCTCATAATTGAGAACCATATTCTTCTCAATGCAACACTGCAAAACTCTAGCTAAATTATCTAAATATTCATTAAATGAATTACCATAAATAGTAAAATCATCCATGAACACTTCAATAATGTTTTCCATAAAATCTGAAAAAATGCTTACCATGCAATGTTGGAAGGTTGCGGGCGCATTACACAGCCCGAATGACATCCTGTTGAATGTAAAGGTTTCAAATGGACATGTGAATGTCATCTTATCTTGGTCTTCCGGAGCAACGGGTATTTGGTAGAAACCCATGTAACCGTCAAGGTAATAATAATGAGTATGACCTGCCAAACTTTCGAACATTTGGCCAATAAAAGGTTGGGGAAAATGAACTTTTCGAGTTGCTGAATTTAGTTTCCTGTAGTCAATACAAACCCTCCACCCATTTTAGACACGAGTGGGAACCATTTCTCCTTCCTCATTACAAACTACTGTTATACCTGTCTTTTTGGGTACAACATGCACTGGACTGACCCATTGGCTATCAAAAATCAGGTATATCATTCAGGCGTCTTGCAGCCTTAAGATCTCCTTTTTCACTACCTTCATCATGGCTGGGTTTAGTTTACGTTGGGCATCTCGAACTGACTTTTTATCAAGCTCCAGCAAAATCCTATACATGCACGTGGATGGGCTTATACCCTTAATGTCAGCATGCAAGGTTGAGTGAATCACTTTAGTGTAAGGATTATTCAAATCAAAATTTTGTTCAATCTTAGGCTCTCCATTCAATTCGTCAATGGCCTACATTACTTCATCTTTCAAAGATAACATCTCCTTATAATCTTCAGCATTGTTAAGTGCAATTCTAAGTTCGTCTTCTCCATATAATTCAAATACTTGATGTACACATGGCTCAATTATGCCCACAGCATAGGCGTTGAAGACTTCTGGAGGGTACTTTATAGCATCATACATTTTGAATTTTATCACCTCTCCATCAAATTCCATGGTCAATGTCCCTTCATGGACATCAATATTTGTTCGAGCGGTTATCAAGAAAGGTCTTCCTAACAAGAGATCAGATGACTTTGGGGAAGTTTTGCTATCCATCTATATGATATAGAAATCTGCAGGAAAAATCAATTCGTTAACTTTCACAAGCATATCCTCCAAAACACTGATTGGGTATATGGTTGACCTATTTGACAATTGAATCACAACATCTATCTCCTTCAATAGACCTACATTCAAAGATTCATACACACATGTAGGCATAATATTAATTGAGGCTTCTAAATCATACATGGCATGTCTTCTGCCCATATCATTGATCATAATAGGGATAGTAAAAACTCCCTTATCTTTACATTTCGGTGGTATTTTCCTTTAAATCACTGCCGAAACAGTTTTACTCATACTCACCTGTTGAAAGCTAATTAATTTACATTTATTTATGCATAAGTCTTTGAAAAATTTGGCATACCTGGGTACTTATCTTATGGCCTCAAGCAATGAAATATTGACCTGTACTTTGCGGAAGGTCTTTAGGATCTCCTTCTACTCCTTTTCTTGTTTGGTCTTTTCCAATCACTTAGGAAATAGGTAATGATTAATCCTAGGCTAGATTGCCTTCTCATGGTCTTTCACTTTCTCCTCTTATTCTCCTTTCTCTGCTTCCTTGCTATCAATTTCTAGCTCCTCCCCTCGTGAGCTTTTGGCTTTTTTCTAGCTGCTTTAGAAAGTGTTCGGCCACTCCTCAGTGTCACTACATTGACACTCTCTCTAAGGTTAACTTCTGCCTGTGATGGAAGTTTTCCTTATGACTCAATTCTGCTCAAAACTGTAGCCATTTGAGACATTTCATTTTCTATATTCTTTATCCTGGAGTTCGTATTTTGCTAATTTTGAGTCACAGTTTGCTGAAATTACTGAACATCCTATTAAAAAGCATGAACATTAGTTGCCAAACTTTTCACAACATCTTCTAGAGACATACCTGGAGGCTTTTGTTAGGTCAATTTCTAGTGGAAATTTGATTGTTGATTGCCATAATGCAGGTTGGGATGGTCTCGCCAACCTTGGTTGTATGTCTTAGAAAACGAGTCATAATTCATCTTAAGGTGGTCATGGAAATCCGCCAATAGCATTTGCTTGTTCCTCGGTTCCCTCCTCCTGAATTGAGAGGCATTGTTCAGTCGCATGATTTGTTTAGGTACATATTCCATAAGCTCTTGCTGGTTTCATGTTGGTCGTAAGTTCTGGCACAATAGATGTGAGCTGTTTAATTTGATTTTCAAGGCTGGAAACATTTACCTCATGGACCTTTTTAGGTTGTTCTCTTTCAGTGCTAAAAGACTGAGCATTGGCAGCTATTATGTCAATCAGATTACGAGCTTCCTGAGGTGTCTTATTCACTATAACTCCTCCATTTGCAGCATCCATCATCTTCCTTTCTATTGGTAATAATCCCTCATAAAAGTATTGTATCAGGTTCTGTTCTGTGATCCCACATTGTGGGCACAACACACATATTCTTTTGAAACGTTCCCAATAGTCATGAAGACTCTCCATGTCTTTTTGCCGAATGGAACATATATCTCTCCTGATTTGGGCAGTTCTCTTTGTTGGGAAAAATTTATCCATAAATAATCTGGTCATCTCGTTCCATATTGTGACAATTCCTGAGGGCATGTAATAGAGCCAATCTTTGGTAGCATCTGCAAGAGAAAATGGAAAAGCTCTAAGTTTAATATGTTCAAGGTTTACACCTTTCAGCTTCATCCCTGTACAAATAATATAAAATTCTTTCAGATGTTTGTATGGATCTTCATTCTCTAGGCCCTTGAAAGTTGGTAGTAGCTGTATGAGTCCAGATTTAAGTTTAAGGGGTCGTGTTATATCCTTATAAGCGATGCAAAGTGGGGACTGGTCTATGAGCACAGTGGCCATTTGTCTGAGAGTCTGTTCATTATTTATGGCCATAACAGCTTCGTTATAGCTCTCGCTATCAAAGTTATCACTGGCTGTTTCCTCGTGGGCACAAGAACTCTTCGAGACTAAGGCAGATTTTCTAAGTTTCACTTCTTTTCTCAATCTTTTATAGTTTTCTCGATTTCTTTTTCAAAGCTAAGATTACCTGCAGAAGATTGAGTCATAAACAAAGAATTAAGAATTGTTAGTTACCGTCCCCGGCAACGGTGCCAAAATTTAATCAGTTGTCACTTTCATCAAATTAATTCCTTATAAGCCACACGTTGGAATTATGATTTTTGTAGCAGTGGAAGTAAGGGTCAAATCCCACAAACACGGTTTCAACTTACTTAATTCTTTGCGTTTAAAAATAAATGAGGTGAATCAGAAAGTAATTAAAACAAATGAAGAAACAAATAAAATAAATTGGAGAAAATCAATAAAAAATAATTCTCCCAACTGAAAGCATCAAGTATTCATCAATTGAATATGATCAATGATTCAATAATAGTCCAAAGGCAATGATGGCACTAAGCCGGTTATAGTTTACCAAGCAAGTCTCGCACGCCCCAATCTTCCCTTATTTATAAGACGCCATGAAACAAGCTCTATGAAACGCCTCTAATCCCAGGATAGACATGGTGGAAATAGATTCTCACAAGTCATCTCGGAACTGCATTAGGAATTAAGAAGACCCGACTCTAGTTAACAGTTATGACCCAACATCCCTCGTGTTCAAACTAGATCCTCTAACCCACAAGAAGTACTACCACATGTCATAACATGGACAACATCTTACTTTACCACTTCAGCAAGTCAAGTGACTTTTCCGTATCAAACAACCCGCTTAGTTATATGCTAGAACTCAGAGATATGCAACAGGCCTTATTTACATGCACTAAGAACAACAACGGTTCTATGCGACTCAGAGTTAAAGATAATAATGCTTTGTCAATGGAATTAGGATCATTTAGATCTCACATAATCATCAACAAATAGCTTGAATTGCTTCCAATTGGGAAAAACAATCGTCTAGCCTTGCATCATTGGCGAATTAAACATAAAATAAAAATAAAGGAAATAAAAGCTCGAATTAAAATAAAAAATGTACGAATAATAAAAATCAAACTAAAGCTAGGAATAAGAAATCTAAACCTCCCAAAATAGGAACATGCTCCTATTTATAGAAGGCAAATAAAATAATAAAACTAATAAAAATAAATAATTAATAATCCTAGTCTTCAAATAAAAGAGTTTGAATTGTTTTTAATCACTTTTTTGTCCAACTCTAGGAGATTAAGTCTAAGTAAAACTCATCCTCTTCCAATCTCCAAAACTGGCCAAATGGTGTCGTGTTGGTGTCTCTTATGCCCGCAAGCCTTATCAGCTTACAGCTCGCATGAGTTTGAGTTCGACTCAACTTCTTCTTCCTTCAGCTCCTTAAAACGTGACTCTGACAGGTCATTTTGCCTAGTCTTATGCCCGCAAGCGGTGTCCCGAAACTTCAAAGTTCAAATAAGATTTAAAATCTCCCATTGGAGCTCGTTTTCTTAAAACTCATCGTTTTGACCTGCACAATACAAAATGTACGCAAGCCAACTATTCTAACAACTAAACCATGCTGTAATGGGTAGTTTGTGGGCATAAAACATGAAATTTTGAGGCTCGATTACAATACAAAATTTAGAGACTCGTTAAATTAAAATTACAAAAAATAAAAATAATTTGACAAAAAAAATGTAAAATTCCATAATTCAATCTGCCTATAATTTTTCTACTCAATGGAAATCTCTGAACACTCAACCATCCTTTATATTTATGAACTTTACTCGAGTAGAACTCATATATGATCGGTTTTTTTTAATGTTAGTCCTTGATGGTTTGCAGTAATATTAAAGAAAATGATTCCAACGGATTTAAACAATTCAATTATATTATATGCGATCATGAATAACTATGCACGAAGACTTATATGCAAGTTGCCCTTAGTTCAAACTTGCCAAGTCAATCATCCATTTAATGCCGGAATGGGGTAGGGTCTCTGATAAAATTTCTTCAGCATGGTACTCGTTATGTAGACTTTAGGCTTCCAGAGACATCCAATGCAATTAAAGCTCCTAACTTATCTTTACACTCTTTAAAAATATAAATTCTTACATCAATTTAGTTTATGATATTAGACGGTAGATTCATTAATAATATAATAATATATACAAATTTTTATTAAATATCATACATATATTGATTTTATATTGATTAATATATAATTATTATAAATTATTATTATGTAAACAATAACAAATGCATATATTACATTTAATAAAAATTGATACGTATCGCTATATTATTGATGAAATTATAATCCCATGTGGTGGATGAATTTTATAGAATAATTTTTCCTCCGGAAAGTGGTATTTTGTTAGAATCTTAATTTAAGTTATTTCAAATAATTTTCTTCCGCAAGTAGCTATGAATTTCTGGTTTTTTCAGGTTTTTGATTTCATTGTTTATAAAGTTATCAAACAAACAAATATGAATACTTTAAGAAGCTCTATTTTTCATGACCTGTTTTCCTGCAAATTATTTATAAAAAAAAACACATTCATAATTGTTGATCATTAATAAAGTTTTCCAACAGTACTTGGATAATTTGTCCTCGTTTTAATGTTAATGATAAGTTTAATATAGTATTAAATTTTATCTATTAATTTATTTTTGAAATTTTTATTTCTACTGAATTTTTCACTTGTTGTAATTCTTGTCATAATTATTATAACTTGAGTAAACGCACTCGTCTTAACTGCTAATGGGAGGCATTTATAAATAATTAGCTTAATCAAGGGGAAAAGACTTCTTCTTGTGAGCCTTAATTTCATTACGCATGCAGTTCAAAGACTTTCGTCCTTAACTAAGATGTGAAGAAACCAAGTTCACATTACGATAGAAACAACCAATGTTAGTAATTATAGCTTTGCCGGGTTCATATTCTCATGAATGAATCAGAACAATGAACTGATAAAAAAAAAATCCAGAACAATAAATGTAGCTTATGTCAAATTCTTTGAAATTTTGTTTAGAATTTTATCCAAGTCTTCCCTATTTATTTAGTTCAGCTATAAGAAATCGACTAATTGCGGGAAAACGGACTTTACACCAAAGTTTTCCAAAAATATGCAATGTGCCTAAAGTATTTACAAAATTATTATTTTAACTTTTTTCTTTTTAAAATTTTTTTGTTTTTAAAATACCATTTTTCATTTTTTTTATATTTTTCAGTTTTTTATTTTTAATACATAATAGATTATTTCTTATAAAAAATATGTTTTAAAATTAAAAATTGTTAAAATATAAAAGATATATTATTGTAAATTAATATTAACAAATTATAATTTAGAATTTTGGTATCAAATACTTATAATATACATATCAAATATCTAATATATACTCAAGTTGTTTTTTTTAGTATTTATTATGTATATTATACCTATATGATACCTTTTTTGTAAATTTTTTTAAAATCTGTATTTTTGAATTCCATATTTTTTTGTAAAAAAAAAACAACTTTCCAAATTTTTGTAATTTGTTAAAGGCTTTTTTGTATTTTTTTTTTTTGTAAAAAGCCCATAAGAAATCCTTTGATGTAGATTATAATTATTTTAACTCAACAAGAATAATTAACCTAAAAGTGGAAGTCTATTTGTATCTATCTTTTGAATTGAAATCCTTTAATAACAAAAGAATTTCAAATTATTTTGACTTAGTGAACTCGTGTTATTATTTCAATAATAGATTGTTGACTTATTGTCATAAAATATCTTAAGTGGAAGTTCAATTCCATCCATAATTTGCTGGCTAGTGATAAATTCTTGTAGCCATATTCTATTGTTGAATGTCTCATAACATGCTATAAACTCAATTGCTACAGTGGAAAGAGTTACGAGTGTTTGCTTAACATTCTTTCAAGAAACAACGCCTTCAACAAGTAGATAGATATATCCCAATATAGATTTCGTGCTATCTTGGTATCTTATAAACTCAAAATCTGAATATACAATCATCTCTCTAACTTATCTAACCTTTTATATGTGATACATAATGTTTTGCTCTCTGTAAATACCATGTAACTTATTTAGCTATTTTTTTAACGTTTCATTCCTTGATTACTTAAATATCTACCCAATATGCCAAAAATGTATATAATATCTAGACATGTATAAACTTATGCATACATTAGACTCATTATTGCTAAAACATAACGAATCTTTGTTATTTCTTTTCTTCAAAAGTGTTCTTAAAGTGATACTTAAGAACCTTTTTAATATTTTTTTTATGATAATCCAAGAATATCTTTAGAGTGATCCTAATGTATTTAAATTCCTAAATCAAATGTTGTACCTTTAAGTTCTTTCATATCAAAATTCTTTGCTAGAAATTTCTTGGTTTCATGCAACATGTTTAATAAGTAGTATATCATTGACTTACTAAGACCAAAAAAATATGTTTACTCTTACTAAACTTATCATATATACAATCATGAACAAAATTTACCTCAAAATTGAATGAAATATCATGTAATAAGATTCATAATACCATTGATGAAATGCTTCTTTGAGCTCATGTGTGGTTTCCTTAATTTATAAACCATTGACTTTGCATCTTTTTACATATAATTTTTTGGTCATGCCATGTAAATTATTTATATTAAGAAATGTAGTCTTAACATCCATTTAATGCAACTTAAGATCAAATCTTGCACATAAAGCTATTATAATCTCAAAAGGATCATTTAATGAAATCAGTGAGAAAATCTCTTTATAATTGTTATCTTTTTTTTTATGTAAAGCCCTTAGCAATAAGACATGGCTTATACCAATCCACATTGCCCTTCATATCCCTTTCAATTTTATACATCTATTTGTTATAACTAGGATTCACATCTTTAAGCAATAATGCAAGAAAAAAATATGTCAATGTCCTTCATGGATTTAATATCCTCATTCATGGTATCAATTTTCTTTCTAGAATTATAGCTTTCTATGGCTTGATGATAGTTGATCAAATTATTTTCAATCACCCTAATGTCATGTTCATGTTTTCAGATAAATATAACATAATCATCCAAAAGTATACTTCATTCTTTATTGGATTATCTTAATAGTAATGATTCTTGAGGTTATAGAGTTAACAGTTTGGAATAACTTCTATAAACACTGGAAGAGGTTCAATGACATTGTCTTAATATAGAATTACTTTTTAAACAATGTTAGTTATAGTAAATTATTTCTCATCATTTCAAATAATAATGAAAGGAATATTAATCCTTCATAAAACTTAGCATCTTCAAAAAATCTTGCATCACTAATCTCAAAAATAAATTTAGTTATGGTATCATAAAGCTTGTAACCCTTAGACTTTTTAGAGTATTCAATAAAATAATAACTAATAATCATTAAATCTAGTTTCTTTTCAGTTGGCTTATAAGGCCTTGCCTCAACTATAACTCCGTAAATATGAGAATGTTTTAGCTTAGGTTTATTGCATGTCCAAACTTCTAAGGAATCTTTGTAGTTCTTTCAGTAGACTTTTGTTGATTATATACGTTGCGATCTTTAGTGCTTTTCCTTAAAGTGATTCAAGTAAGGTAAAGTGACTAATCATAGTCTTTACTGTATTCTTAAGTGTTCTATTTCTTATTTTAACAACACTATTCATAATAGGTCAACTTGCAAGGTGTATTTTAGGATGATACCTGATTGGTTGTCGCTTTCATCAAATTAATTTCTTACTACCCGCACGTAAGAACTATGAATTTGTAGCAGTGGAAGTAAGGGTCAAATCCTATAAAGACAGTTTCAACTTCCTTAATTTTTTACATTTAAAATAAATGAAGAGAATCGGAAAGTAATTAAGCAAATGAAGAAACAAATAAAATAAATTGGAGAAAGTCAATAAAAAGTAATTCTCCCAACCGAAAGCCTCAAGTATTCATTAACTGAATATGATCACTATTTCATTAATAGTCCAAAGGCAACAATGGCACTAAGCCAGTTATAGTTTACCGAGCGAGTCTTACATGCCCCAATCTTCCCTTATTTTTAAAACACCATAAAACAAGCTCTATGAAATGCCCCTAATCCTGGGATAGACACAGTGGAATAAGATTTTCATAAGCCATCCCGAAATTGCATTATGAATTAGGAAGACCCGATTCTAGTTAACAGTTGTGACCCAGCATCCCTCGTGTTCAAACTAGACCCTCTAACCCATAAGAAGTACTACCGCATGTTGCAATAAGGATAACATCTTACTTTACCACTCTAGCAGGTCGAGTGACTTTTCCGTATCAAACAACCCACTTAGCTATATGTAAGAACTTAGAGACATGCAATAAGCCTTATTTACATGCACTAAGAACAGCAATGGTTCTATGAGATTCAGAGTTAAAGATAATAGTGCTTTGCCAATGGAATTAAGATCATTTAGATCTCACATAATCATTAATGAATAACTTGAATTGCTTCTAATTGGGAAAAACAAGTCGCTTAGCCTTGCATCATTGGTAAAATAAAACATAAAATAAAAATAAATGAAAGAAAATAAAAATTAGAATTAAAATAAAAGGAATGAAACAATCAATTATTTTCTGGAAAATAAAATCCAAATTAAAACTAGCAACCAATATTCGAAACCCCTTCTACATAGGAACACCTTCCTATTTTTAGAAGGAAAATAAAGTCATTAAACTAATAAAAATAAATAATTACTAATCCTAATCTTTAGATATAAGAGTTTGAATCCTTCTTAATCACTTTCCCATCCAGCTATAGGAGTTTAAGTCTAGGCAAAATTTGTCCTCGTCCAACTCTTCAAAACTGGCCAGATGATATCGTTTTGGTATCGCTTATGCCCGCAAGCCTTATCAACATTCAGCTTGCAGGAGTTTGTATTCGTCTCAACTTCCTCTACTTTGAACTCTCCAAAACGTAGCTTTGTCAGGTCGTTTTGGCCAGTCTTATGCCCGCAAGCGATATCCTGAAACTCCAAAATCAAAATGAGCTTTAAAATCTCCCATTTAAGCATAGTTTCCTAAAACTCACCATTTTCACCTGCATAATACAAAATGTACACAAGTCAACTATTCTAACAACTAAACTATGCTATAATGGGCAGTTTGTGGGCATAAAACATGACATTTTGACACTCGATCAATACCACATTCCTTTAAGAATTTAGTAAATTGTCTTAAACGTTGCTTACTTGAACTGTCATATCTATCATAATATTCACCATCATGATAGACTTGCCACTTCTGATCCTTTTAATAGGTTAATTTTAAACTTTAACTTTACAAATTTTGCACACATCTAATGACTATGATTTTCATGAATAAGGTCTAAATAGTTATATCTTATCTACAAACATTTTGAAATACTATTAATCCTTCCATGAAGTGGTAGTAAATGATGCATAAATATTTATATGTATCAATTCCGAGACATCTTATTTCCTATTGACTTGAATTCTTCTTATATGTTTATTTCCCCTTAATATAATCCACATAGATATCAAAATTTTAAAACTCACTAGAATAAAAATTATTATCAAATACAAGAATCTATATTCTCCTTTTAGGGAAATAGCAATCTTATCATCAAATTATTATGAAAAGTAATTTCATAAAGATAATTCATTATTAAGATCAATTTTTTAAAAATTATATTGAGTAAAATTTTATTAGATGATAAAATTCTTTCGTTAAATTTTAGTAAACTTATCAATTAAGTTGGTGGAAAACTTACATTATCATTTTCCAAATGCTTGATGGTATTATTATGGTTTTATATTCATTAG
>CANYBF011935132.1:0-31338 GCA_948192965.1 Dalechampia spathulata
TGCTTTCTCTATGCCATGAAACCGGACTTAAATGAACTTCAACCTAACTGTGTGACTTGCGCTTTTATTAAAACCGGAAAAGTGAATACGATAATACAGAAGATAAGTAAAACCGAAATGCCGAACCCAACTCTGAAGAAATACGGGCTGCTTTCCCTCAGCAGGAAGGCTTGGGTTTTTCCTGACTTGTTTAGTTACTCAATTGAGTTAGCTAGATGAGTCGGGTGGCGACTCCACGTTATTTCATTGTGCACATTTATCACACCACTAGCACGCTGCATTTTCCGACGACGGGGAATCACAATGTCCTTTGATTTTTCATCTTCCCTAGGAGACTCTTCAGAACTCCTCTGTTCTTTCCAAAACTTCTCTCCTTCAGAACTCTTCTGTTCTCTTCGAAACCTCTCTTCTTCCATGACTTCTGCTTGTCTGCCATCTTCTTCTTTCGATTTCGTTGGGTCCATTCTTCCTCCTTCATCTTCTAATTTTTTTGAGACATATTTTCTTTTTACATATCTTTTTATCAATGATTAAATCATGATGGAGATATCACATTTCATTAATGAGAGTAGAGGAAGACAAATAAATTCACTAGTATGGAAAGAAAGTTACATGCATCATAATGATGCCATCATTTTGGACTAACATAATTCATATTCTTAAGATTTTCTCTCCATTAATTCATGTACTTCATTTAACTGATGGTAAGAAAAAGCTTGCAATGGTTTATATATATAAGGCTATAAATAGAGCTAAAGCGGTAATTGCAAATCCTTTTGATAAGAAGCAAGAGAAATATAAACTCCACCAACCTTTACATACTATTGGTCATTATTTAAACCCTAAATTCTTTTATGATAATCCCAACATTAATGATGATGAAGAGGTTTTAAGTGGATTCTATTATTGCATACAAAGGTTAGTTCTAAACCAAGAAGAGAAAAATAAGATAGTTGCATAACTTATGAAATATTAAAGAGCTTGTTGACCCTGACTTTTCACCTACGCATGTAATCTCGGGTTTCTGTTGATTTAGCTCGGTACAAGTCCCTGATGCCAACCCCGATTTATGTACATGCCTTTTTACATCCCCTAAGTGCATAGTATGCAAAAGGAAATGCACTGAGTGCATAACACTATGCGTTTAGCATATAGTGGAAAAAGACATTTGGTGGGGCCCACCTTCCGGGTCAAACCCGATGTGCTCTGTATAGCATAATGTCTTACAATGTCAAATAATTCTTATTTGACATATGAAGCATGTTACATTTTGCTCATATAAGGCAAAGCACATAGCATGTAAAATGCTATATGCGTAGCATGTAGCACTATGTGCTATGCATATAGCAAAATAAGACGTTTGGTGGGGCCAACTTTTTGGGCTAAATCTAATGTGCTCCATATAGCACAATGTATTAAAATACCAAATGATGCTTATTTGACATACGATGCCTATTACATTTTGCTCGTGCAAGTTGGCGCACATAGGGCCAAAATGTTATATGTGTAGCATATAATACTATGCGCTACGCATATAGCAAAAAAAGATGTTTGGTCGGGAGCCTTCTCGGGACCAAAACTAACATGCATCATATCATACAATGTCTTAGGACATAAAATGATGCTTCTTAAGCATGGGGCGCACGTCTTGATGTGGCCACAATGGGCCTCATGTGACGGGTCAAAATGTTATGTACATAGCATGTGGCACTACATGCTGCACACATAGGCTTTTTGTGGCGAACATAGCCTAAAAATTTTCAAATCCCACATTGAAAATTAGATTTTTAAAACCCTAATACCTTCCACTATAAATATGGCACTTGGGTTTGTGAAAATTGGTCTAGAAATTAGCTAAAAATGGCCAAACTCTACCAAAATCTCCCCTCAACTTAATTAAACACTTAATTAAGTAATTAATCTAGGCTTTTAAAGACCAATCAACACTAGTTAGGTCCCTAAACATGTCTGGATTGAAGATCTACAAGAAAAACCTATTGTGGTAAGTTAAATACTCATTTTTCTTCCATTTTCTTCCAGCTTTTGCTTGGATCTATGGATTTTGGGTTGTTTGCTTGATTATTGGCCTCAATCATGTTTTTTTTATTGATTGTTAATGCCTTTTAATAATCAAAATAATACATTTTTGGCTTTGATCTGCCTAGATCCGAGTTAGATCTCGTGTTTTTCTCAAAAACCTTCATTTTTCCTCTATTTTCCAGCCTATGTGCACCACATATACCACTATGTGCACCACACATAGTCTATGTATGGTGCACATAGGCCTATATGTTGCACATATAGGCCCCATATTTTCCAGAAAATGCCAATTTTCTCCCATTTTCACTCGTTTCTTCACTCGATCTGATGAATCTAGTCACATTAAAGGCTTTTTCATGCTTCTAGTGTTCTAGATCTATCATATATTTTCCAGACCTAATTAATTTTAGCCTTAAAATTAATTATTCAAGTTACATTATCATTTACTTGATTTGAACACACGTTCATTCTTAAAATGGAGTGCTTCCTTCATTAAACTTGTTAGAAATTATCTGTAGATCACGTTTTTGCTGAAAAACTTAATTTTCCTTCAATTTCCTCTGCTATGTGTGCCATATATGCACCTATGTGCTCAACACATAGCCTATGTATGGCATATTTAGGCCTATATGCTACACATATAAGTCTCTGATTTCACAGAAAATTGAATTTCACTCCCGTTTTTGCTCGTTTCTCTTCAGATCTAATAATTCCAGTAACATTAATGGCTTTTCCATAGTCTTAATGTTCTAGATCTGTCAAATATTGTCTAGATCTAATTGATTTTAGCTTTAAAATTGATTGTTCAAGTTAAATGTGCATTTGCTTGATAGATTTATGATTCGGATGCTTGTTTATGCTCAGAAGGAGGTACTGTCTTCATTAAACTTGCTGGAATGTATTTGTAGATCATGTTTATGTTAATAAATTTGATTTTCTTGTAGATTTACTCTCTACATGTGGTGCACATCATGCTATGTGTGTAGCATATAGCCTATATGCTACGCACATAGCACTACATGCTGCGCACATCCCTTGTATTTTCTAAAAAAATTGCATTTTTCACTCATTTTCAAGCCCGGTTTGATGATTCCAGTAACATTTGATGTTTGGTAGTAACTCAAATGTATTAGATCTATCATAAACTAATTACATTTAATTAATTTTGATCTCAAAATTAATTTTTAACGATTAAATGCCTATTTAATTCGTGTAAATGTGATTTTTGATAGGATTGGCTTTGGATTGGTTGAGTTACTATCTCCAATTACTTTTTGTGATGTTAGTAATTCCCATTTAATTTTCCATGATCTATTAAAAATAATTTTACCTAAAATTATTTTTTATTTATTTAATTTTCATGATCCGACTTGGGTTAATTCGTATGATTGTTACCATATAATTAATTGGACTTTAACCTTGGTTCATGCTTTCATGTGGCATTGAATTAGTCAAATAAGTCCTAAATTCATTTGCTGCTAATGAATTTATTTTATTTATATTGCATTTTCACTCATGCATTTTTGGGTCGTGCTGCCCGAGGAGGAGGGGATGTTACTTAATGTCCTAAAATGTTGTATACATGAATATTTTGTGCAATAAGATAGAATTATTCTTGGTTTGTAATAATTTATCCCCAAAATCTTGTGTGTATTCCCTAATTTCTCAATCCCTTTCACCGACCTTTCATAATTTTATTTTATGGATGGTTTATTATATTTGCTAAAATATATATGTCATATCATGTCACATGCCACATCACATACTTTTATGCCATGCCATAACATATATTATCTCATATGCTAATACGATCCAAATACGCCAATATGCCAATATGCTATACATGCTATTTGCCATGTTATATGCCCATATACCATGCCAACTTGCCATGTTATGACATTATACCATGTCATTATGCCATGTCATGTCATATACCATATCGTATGTCACGTCATATACCATGTTGAATGTCAATTCACATACACATCATTATGCCATGTCATACATATGCTATGTCATTTCACATATCTCACATATCATGCATATGATATGTCATTCATTTCACATGTCATGTATATGCCATGTCATTTACTCCATATGTCATGCATATGCCATGTCATTCATATAACATGTCATGCATATGCTATGTTATTATGTCATTATTATTACACATGTCATGCATATGCCATGTCATTCTATTATGTCATCATCTTTACATGTCATGCATATGCCATGTTATCCAAATGCCATATAGTATTTATATATCATTCTATGTGCAATCGTGCTACGCTAAATCACAGGTCACATTGTGTGCTTACATATATGCTTGTATACTTGCCTGCTTAGGATAATTGACTCCAACTATAAGGGTAAAATTGATTTTGGAAACTCATAGAAATAGATCTTCACCACTCAAACTCATTCTCTAAAGGGTTTAACTAGCACTCATGCTATGGGTCGGTTGAACCAATTTGGAACCATTTGGTGTTGACTCCCTTGCAACTCTTTTGAGTTCGTATCATTCCTCAAGGTAGCCCCTCGGGAAGTCTACACTTTTGCTCCAAGTGTAGTCCCTGGTCTGTGAGCTTTGTAAGCCTCATTCTGGCCTATGGTAGAAACCGGTGCTCACAGTGGCGACTCTACTGGGGATATCATGATGAAAAAGTGGTAGCATCTAAGAGTTTCCATATTAATTTTCCCATCATACTTGGATTGATTGTATGCATCATAACACTAGTCCATGTCTGCACACACCATATAACCTCCTATGTTAAACCAGTGATTGTGGGTGAGCGAGTACCTTGGACTCCATTCGACTCCTTAAAAAAGTGAATTTGCCTTCACCACTTGCTACATTGTACTGATAACTGTCGATGATTCCTGATAGATAAACGTGAGGTATAGTGCTATATCAATGATTCCATTTAGTTGGATAGGTTATAGATAACATGGCGGGGGACCTTAGCTTATTCATACCAGACTAAAAGCCCATGTAATAAGCCTAGCAACATTCCAAACTAGGACCCTTATTGCATGCTATGTGGATCGATGTCTTATCATGTCAGTGGATCTGCCTAAACTCGGCCTATTTTCCCTCCCTCATATTGCTCTGCTAAGAGTCAGAATCCTTTCATGATTCTGTATGGTTGCACAACCTCACACTTATTCCACGGGTATACTCTTATCATAACAATATGATCACGCCTGTATTGCTCTGCTAAGAGTTAGAATCCTTTCATGATTTTGTATGGTTGCACAACCTCATGCTTATTCCATGGGTATACTCTTATCATAACAATATGATCATGCCTGTATTACTCTGCTAAGGGTCAAAATCCTTTCATGATTTTGTATGGTTGTGTAACCTCATGCCCATTCCATTAGCATTCTCTTATCATTGCAATATGACTAGGTTGAAATGTCGTCAGGTTTTCACCGTAATCCCTCATATGATCGAGCAACGATCACCCCTTTTGCTTGCCTTATTGAGAGAATTGCGCCTAGAGTTCCCAAGCATAGGTCATGCATACATCCTACGTGATGCATCACATGTATCCAACGCATACACATGCTAATCAATTTTATTTCACAGCCATGATGCTAGATGTTTCCTAGCATAGGTCACACATACATCCTATGTGTCATATCACATGCATCACACACAATACCATATGCATACTCATGCATCCATGCTAACTCTCTTTATCATGTACAGACCATGTCAGACTCACAGCCAGCTAGAAATATCACTTCTACATCAAATACTTCTACTTCAGTATTGGATGATGCTTCACTTGCTATAGTTTAGCAGCTCATTGATCAGTCGGTGACTAAACTCCTGAATGATGACTTCAAGACCCTCTTGTAACAACAAATCTGGGAGGCTCTCAGTCCTAGTGAATTCATCACTCCACCAGCTCCTATCAAGGAAAAGGGGAAAGATATCAACCTGTATGATGTCAAAATTGATGATGATATTTCACTCCATATGCATGATGTTTAGAAATCTGAGACCTATGTCCTTGAACAGAAGATAGAACAGCTACAGTCTATCCTGAAGACTAAAGGCATGGGGTCTAATCTTGACTTTGATGAGTTCTCTATCTGAGCTATCAAAGGGCTACCTTCAAGCTCCCAGATGTTCCTAAATATAGTAGGGTTGGAGATCTAAAGAACCATCTGAACACTTACACCATGATGATGAGCACCACAGATTTGTTGGATGATCAGATAATCCAACTCTTCTTCATCTCACTAGAAGAACCAACACTGGCCTGGTATCATAGTCTGAATAAGGCAACCATAACCGAGTGGAAGCCTCTTTGTACTACCTTCTATAAATAATACGGGTTCAAGTCCCGATTTGATGTAACTTTGATGGATCTTGAAATGGTTAAGCAGAAAACCAATAAGTCCTTCATGGATTACTTTAGAAGATGGATGGACAAAGATGCACTGGTCAAACAAAAACCATCTGAATCTGATATGATCAACAAGCTTATTATGGGATCATTGCCACTCTACCAGGATAAGCTAAAGTATCAAACGTTCCATACCTTTGAGGACATCTATTCTGTCAGCCAGCAGATTGAGCAAACCGAGGGTAAGAAAAAGGAGCTTTCCTTTATTAAACCTAAAACTGCTACTTACACTCAAACACAACAAAAGCCTCACTACATCAACACCTTGTAAACACCAAACCCCATGCTCCGAAACACTATCCCATCCCGGAGGTTATCAGATCTTGGAATGCTACTTTCCAAGGTTTTTGAATGTCTCCTTAAAGCCAAACTCATTAAGCCGCTTGAGCCAAACTTCAAAAAACCACCCCCAGCCTCGGTGGACACTAAAACCTATTGCCATTATCACCAGTTCCATGGCCATAACACTGATGACTATCACTCTCTCAGGCTGGTCATTTGGAACCTTATTGACTCTGGTGA
The DNA here is from genome assembly GCA_948192965.1 of Dalechampia spathulata. Lineage (NCBI taxonomy): Eukaryota > Viridiplantae > Streptophyta > Magnoliopsida > Malpighiales > Euphorbiaceae > Dalechampia > Dalechampia spathulata. The sequence goes on from CANYBF011935132.1 coordinate 6,984, forward strand.
ACTCGAAGACCCTAAGAAATCCAAACCATTAACCAAGACAAACTTATTGCCTAACTATCACAAAGCCAATCACACCTACATGCTCCAATTAGGATTGCTAGAATCCCTAGTTCTTAACTCTTTCTCTCCCCTTGGTAGTGAGGAGATTACTCGACTACCTACTATTACCTTTTGACCTGGCGATGGGTTTGACATTAATGGCATTGATATATGGTATTATAGCTCAGAGGATAAGTCTGTAGTTACTCAGGATTCCTCTAAGTATGAATTAGTATAGGATCAGGCTTCTAAGAAAGGCAAGTCATTTGGGACTTCCAAGACAGCTAAACTGGGGCCTAATCCATCTAAGCAGCAAAAGGGGTTAGGTGCTAACAAGATATCCTGTTGAGTCTGCAATATGACTAGTAGTGGTAAGGTGTTCACTCCTCCTAACCTTGGGAAGAATCCAGAAGCTCTAAAAAAGCTGACCAAGGCTAGACCAATAAAGGATGAGGCTGGTCCAAGCAATGTTCCAATTCTACAACCAGCTAATCAGGTTGCTCAGCCTGATAATGTTATCATCAAGATATTGAAGAAGATGCAAGCCAATATCAGTATTTGGGACTTGGTGCTATTCTCTTAACAACATTGAGGGGCTGTCGTTAAAGTGCTATCTAGTATGAAAATTTCTCCATCTGCCTCCACCTTCAGTATGAAGAGTCAGTTGGTAAATCAAGAATTGCCATCCAGCATGATTACTTTCTCTGATGCAGATTTATCGGCTAAGGGTATTTATCACAACAAGGCACTCTTCATTAGAGTGCACATCATGAACTTCTCCACTCCCTATGTCATGGTGGATAATGGTTTAGACATCAACATCTGTCCCCTCAAGGTGTTGCCCAAGTTTGGGGTTCAACTTTTAGACCTGAAGCCATGCAAGATTATCATCAGGGCATATGATGAGTCTAAGCGAGAGGTTACTAGTACCTTCACTACTACTATCATTGTCAGGTTGATTGAATTAGTGGTGGATTTTATAGTTCTCGATATTCCAGTTTCGTTCACTTTGCTATTAGGCCGACCGTGGTTCCATCCCCTGGGAGGTGTGCCATCCACCTTGCACCAGAAGATCAAGTTTCCACATGATGAGGGTGTGGTTACCATTGCAACTAATGATAAGGTTGCTTTAGCCTGCATCAGGGAGGATGTCCGTCTCATGAATGGATTTTAGATTGTTACTATTAGAGAACCTAAATCATACTTGTACCAACTGAGTCCCGCTATAGAGAGGATGATGCAAATGATGAACTTTGTGCCTCGCAAAGGTTTAGGCCAGTATCAGCAAGGTTTGGTACAGTTTGATATTCCTACAGCCATGTGGGAGGAAAGGTATTACATTGGGTTCAATCCCTATATTTCGGACAAACCAGAAGAGTGCAAGATGGTTATCTTCATTCAGGGAGAGACATAACATAACCATCCCTCCGGGTTGCTCAACTCAGATGACTTCTTTAATCGGTAATTTACCATCTTTGGTGATGTCTGTGATCTGTCAGCCTTGACAGTGCCTGAGAAGACCACTACTACTTTTTACATCATCAGCTCTGATGATGCTTTTAAGATCTTTGGTGATATTTCTGATCTCACCACTGGCCGTCTGGAGCTAAAAATCACTACAGTCACTACACTAGGAGTCAAGCTACAGAACTTGGACATGGAAGACCTACTGCTGCCAAAGGTCTACGAAGACATTGCTACTTTGGTGGATAGCACCTTTGAGGAGTTATTGTATGAGGATGCTAATGTCCCAATTGTTGTTTTATTTGATGATAATGTAATCCCATCTAAATATAATGCAATGAAGAATAACTTTACTTATATTTGCAATGTGTATTCTGATGGTATTGTGCATGAACATTACACGAGCATTTTTGACATTAACGCATCATGCATTGAAAATGTTAACATTAACACAGATGACAACCCTATCTACTCTAGATTGCATCAGACTTGACCTCTAAAGAGAGAACAAAAATAATTAGCTCATTAAAAAAGCATATAAAAGCCTTTGCTCTAAGCTATAAAGACATGCCAGGTGTTGACAGATCCATTGCATAATACAAAATTTCAACCAAGCCTGGGTCCAAACCAGTTAAGCAGAAGCTATAGTGCCTCCAACTAGAATGGGCTCAAAAGGTTAAGGAAGATATCCAAAAATAGCTAGATGCCAAGTTCCTTGAAGTGATTGACTATCCAGAATGGTTGGCCAATATGGTTCCAGTCCCCAAGAAAGATAGCAGGGTCAGGGTCTATATAGACTATAGGGATTTGAATAAAGCCTATCCAAAGGATGACTTTCCTTTACCGCATATCGATGTACTGGTCGATAGTGCAGCTGCTAGTGCTATGTATTCCTTCATTGATGGATTTTCTGGGTACAACCAGATTTTGATGGTTATTACAGATAAGATGAAGACAGCTTTCATCATAGAATGATGGACCTATTGCTACAAGGTCATGCCCTTTATCTTGAAAAATGTAGGCGCTACCTATCAGAGAGCTGCAACAACCTTGTTGCATGATCTAATCCACAAGGAGGTTGAGGTCTATGTGGATGATATGATGGTGAAGTCTCCCACCAGGGAAGAACATCCAGCTGTTCTTGATAGATTTCTCATGCGAGTTGAGAAGTATGAACTCAGGCTAAATCCAAAGAAGTGTACATTCAGGGTGACGTCCGGCAAGCTGTTGGGCCACGTTGTCAGTCAGAGGGGTATTGAAGTGGATCTTGATAAGGTAAAGTTGATCCATGAAATACCTATACCCAAAACTGAGACTAAAGTCAGGGGATTCCTGGGACAGCTCTAGTACATTAGCAGATTCATCGCCAAGCTCACTACCATGTGTGGCTGATCTTCAAGCTTTTGAGGAAGAACCAACCTATGGTTTGGGATGAGAACTGCCAATTTGCATTTGAAAGGGTAAAGCATTATCTCTCTAACCCATTGATCCTGCAATCATCTCTACCAGGAAAATCACTATTGCTCTATCTAGCCTTAGAAGAGGAATCATTGAGTGCTATGATGGCTCAAGAAAATGACACCGGAGTCTAGCATGTTGTCTATTACTTGGGTAAGAAGCTATTCCCAACAGAATGCAATTATAATGCTGTTGAGAAGATATGCATGGCTATAGTCTGGGTCACCAAAAAACTTAGACACTACTTCCAGTCATACCAAGTTCAAGCGATTTCCAAGGTCGATCCTATGAAGTACTTGTATGAAGCTCCTTAACTGGTAGGGAAACTCTCCAGGTGGCTAATCCTGTTATTAGAGTTTGATGTGCAGTACATCACTACCAAGGTGATCAAAGGCAGAGCAAGCACCAAATTCTTAGCATCCAGGCCGATGGATAACTCTGAGACTTTTAAGCCAGACTTTTAAGATGAGAACTTGGGGGTAGTAGATGTTCAGAAATAGCAGTTGCACTTTAATAGCGTGGTCAATAGAAGAGGTGCAGGCATAGGAGTTATGCTAGTCACTCCTGAAGGTGAACTAATTATGCTTTCAAAGCGACTGAGCTTTCTAGTCACCAATAATATGGCTGAGTATGAAGCACTATGCACGCACTATACAAGAAAAAAAGACGATTGGTGGCGCCCACCTTCCGGACCAAATCTGAAATACTTTTCATTGCAAAATGTCTTAATATGTCAAATGATGCTTATTTGACATACATCATGCATCCCGTTTTGCCTGAGCAGGGCGAAACGAATAGGGGCAAAATGCTATATGCGTAGCATATCACACTATATGCACGCACATATAGCAAAAAAAGACATTTGGTCGGGAGCCTTCTCAGGACCAAATCAAATGTGTTCCACATTACACAATATTTTAACATATAAAATGATGCTTCTTGGGCATGGGGTGCACATCCCGATGCAATCACAGTGGGCCTCATGCAACAGGTCAAAGGCAATGTGCTGCGCACATAACATTATGTGTGCGTGCACATAAGCTATGTGTGGTGCACATAGCACTATGTGTGGCACACATAGCCTAAAAATTTTCAAATTTTGGATTGAAAATTACATTTTTACCAAGCCCTAATTTTCCCTATAAATATTAGGTTAAGGGTTCGTGAAAAAACACTCCGGAATTTGCCAAAAATAGGCCAAACTCTGCCAAAATCACTCCTCAAAAATTAATTAAGCATTTAATCAATCTACTAGGATTTTAGAGACCAAACAAGCACTAATTAGGTCCCTAATCATGTTTGGAAGCAAGATCTAGAAGAAAAACCTACTACCATAAGGTAATTTCTTCCTCTTCTTCTATTTTCTTCCAGATTTTGCTAAAATCCTTCTATTTTTGGCTTGATTTTATGTTGATTGGATTCAATCATGTTTGTTTTTGGTTATTAATGCTATTTTACAACTAAAACTATGCAAATCTAGCTTCGATCTACCTAGATCCGGGTTAGATTTTGCATTTTTTCAAAAATCTTTCATTCTGCTACTATTTTTTGGGGAATGTGCTGTGCACATAACCCTATGTGCACTACACACAGCCTATGTATGGTGCACATAGGCCTATGTGCTGCGTACATAGGCTCCAAATTTTACAGAAAATCAAAATTTCCCCCCGTTTTCACTCGTTTTCTTCCCTGATATGATGAATCTAGCTTCATCAAAGGCTTTTCCATGCCTCTGGTGTTCTAGATCTATCATATATTTTTTAGATCTAATTAATTTTTAGCTCTAAAAATTAATTTTCAAAGCTAGATGCTCATCTACGGGTCAAAAATGCATTTTCCTCCTTAGATCTGCTCAGATCTGGCTCGGATCTCATGTTTTTGCTCAAAAACATTATTTTCCTTCGATTTTCACTGCCATGTGTGCCATACATCCATTTATGTGTGCCACACACAGACTATGAGTGGTGCACATAGGTCTATGTGCAGTGCACATAGGTCTATGTGCAGTGCACATAGGCCTCAAATTTTCTAAAAAATTGGAATTTGCTCCCGTTTTCACTTCGGATCTGATTTTTCCAGCCACTCCAGAGGCTTGTCCATGTTTTTGGGGTTCTGGATCTATCAAATATTATCTAGATCTAATTTATTTTTGCATTAAAATTAATTAATCAAGTTAATTGCATAATTACTTGTTTGGATTGCAAAACGGAGGCCGATTCGTGCTCAAAATGAGATATTGTCTTCATTAAAGTTGTGTATTTTGATCTGTAGATCATTTTTATACTGATAAATTTGATTTTCTTGTGGATTGGCCTCTGATGTGTGCCACACATCATGGGATGTGCGCAACACATTGCCTATGTACTGCGCACATCACACTATGTATGTGCGCATTTTCCTGGAAAAATTTTCAAAAAATTGGATTTTTCAATCGTTTTTCAATCCAATTTGATTTTTCTAGTGGCATTTGATGCTTCACAGTAGCTTAAATGTATTGGATCTATCATAAATTAATTACATTTAATTAATTTTAGCTTCAAAATTGATTTTCTACGATTAAATGCAGATTTAACTCGTTAAAATGTGATTTTTGAAAGGATTGGATTCAAATTGGTTGAGTGGCTATCTCCAATTATTCCAAGTGATGTTAGCACTCCCATTTGATTTTCCATGATCAAAAAAAAATAATTTTGCTTAAAATAATTTTTATTTTTGTTAATTTTCATGATCCGACTCATGTAAATTCGTATGATTTGTTGCCAAAAGTTGCTTAAGATGCCCATTCATTTAAGTGTTGAGTTATGCTATAAGTTACTATTCATTTTATCATGTGCACTATTCATATGGTCATTTTTATTTCATGCTTCCTTTTCTTCTTCACCTTTTATGCATATGCGACCATGTACCCTTAATGACCATCTTATGGATCATGAATGGCACCCAATTTTAGTTCACTAACTCAGTACATCTCAAGGTATTAAACTATATAAATAAGGTACCAAAACTTGAACATTTATTATACATAACGTAAACTTGCTAAAACCAAGAAATGGAAATACCATTTTTGCACATACCACGACTAAATGGATTTTAAGCAATATTTTTAGTCTTTAACATAAACATGCCATATACCATCACAAACTAGAGTCATCAAGTTTTAATTCAAGCTATAGCATGCAATTTACTTCATCCATTTAGGCTACCAAAAATGAAAAGTCTACATGCCTTGGAAGAGTTGCTAAAATTGCACTATTTGTATACTTTATAAGTCATACTTGGATGAAACTTGCAAGCAACATGCATGAACTTGCATTGATGCAAGAAACGAGTGTAACTAACATTCTAAATTTTCAAAAACCCAAACTTTATAAATGTTTTCAATTATCTTTTACACCTAAGATTATGTATTCCAATGGCTCATTTCATAATGTCACAAGAGCAATTGTAAGATAAGGCAACCTAATTAGCTTGCTCGCATAAGATCAATATTCCATAAATAATTGGAATTAACATATAAAGGATCAAAGGTTGTACCTTGATCTTGTCGATGTTGGTATTGAAAGGGCAATGACCAACAAGAAGTTAGGTTCAGGTAAAGCTATCGATGATGATGGTATTGGAGTTTGAAGGACCATCAAAAACATGGCAGTCTAATAGTACATAATGCATGAGAGAGGAACCTTTGAGGGTCAACGATTTTGATCAATGAGAAAAATAAAAGATTGGTTGTTTCAATGGTAACTCAATGAGGACAAAGGAGGTGGATGACCTATATTTTATTTATCTTTTATCCTTGTGAATGAATTAAGAGGATGAAGGCATTAACTCGTGAGATTTTATGATTCATCGAGGGAGGTAGGCGAAATGATGGTAAGGATTTACTTCATAATGTTGGTGGGAGGATTAGAAGGTGAAAGTTGAGAATGTGCAAATTCAAGTGATAATTGTGAATTTGAAGGTGTAGGTTTTGTGACCTTCGTGAGTAAAGAGGGATATGGGTTGTGATTTTGTTGTAGGTACCAAAAGGGAAAGGGCAAGAATTTAAACAGTCATAAGATTAAAACTTGGCTGTGAGGTATGGTGAGGTTAAGGTTTGAAGAACTGGGTCTTAAGGAACCAGAATTTAAAGTTTATCTTATCCTCCTATATTTCTCTTCCTTCAATAATTTTATTCATGGATATTCCATCTCTCGAAACCATTTATCATAAGCTGAAAAATGAACCTTAGGCATGAAGTTTGGATGAGTCATATTTTATGAAATTGTTGAAGTTTGAGGTTAAGTTTAAATACTAGAATATAGTCCATACATAGTCCATACGGAATGGGTTTATTGGATTAAGCCATTCGGATGCAAGAGCATTGTTTGAATTTAATTTAAATTTTAGTTTATTCAAACTAAAAGGAAAATTATTCCTCTTCTTTATTTCTTTTTTTTTCTCTTTCGCTAATTCTTTTTTTTTTCCTCAAGAAATTACTACTTTTCTTCTTCTTTTGCTTTTCTTTCCTTTTTTTTTATTTTTGTTCATTTTTGTGCTAAATATGTTGTTCTTTTTCTTTCTTTCTTTCTTTTTTTTACCTCTTCAAGATGTTACTAGTGTTGTTGTCGTCTTCTTAAAGGTGCTACTAGTACTACTATCTTCTTCTTCTTCTTTTTCTTTAAAGTGTTGCTAGTATTGTTATTATGTATGTGTTAATTTTATTTAATAGTAAATATATGTACTAGTATATATGGATATATTTATTTACTATTTACTAGTATATATTGGTAAATAAATATACATTATATGATATTTTATATAATAAAAATATATTGATATATGATATAAATACACTTATTACTATATATCATGATATATATTAATAATCACATATTTATATACATATATTTATCAAAATATATAGTATATATTTATTTATTAATATATATCATATATTATTATGATATATGATATATTTACATGAAATAAACTAAACAAATATATCAAATATAACAAAAAAAAATACCATAAAACATAATTAAATTATATAAAAGAAGAAGGAGCATTTTTGGCATTTTCTTTGACTAAAATTGCTATTTTTTAAAAGTAAACTTAAAAGTGATAAAAATTAATTTACATATTAAGATTGACATAGCCCTCACTACCTTAAACTAAAATCTCCAACCAAGAGACTTAAATCCTTAAATAATTATATTTTTATATAATTAGCTAATACAAGTATGTTGGAGGTTAAAAGAGGGATGGACAATGGATAATTAAAATGATAATATGGGAAGGAAAAAAACTGCTAACTATGATTTAGTGGTAAGCTTCTGAATAAATTTGATGGGGACAAGAATAAAAGGCACAATAATCAATCAATCAAAAATTAGAAAAATATAGAATCAACACAAAACAAGCATGAAAAAATTTCTTTCGAAATTCAATCAATTTTTATTTGCAGTTTCTATGCATTTTATGTAGTTCCTTAATGTAAACCTCTATTTTTCTTAACTATTCAATCAATTATAGTTTGTAATTATATTTCCTAGCATATTTCTTTCATTAATTATTATCTAAGTCCAAACAAATTATGATAAGGAATTTGAGAATCACATTTGTTTAGTTGTTTAGAAGTTGGATTGAGAAAATGCTCAAAGCAATTATCGCCTAAGGCTTGTTTCATCTGCAACTATAATCTTATTTTCATTTAACATTTCCCAAATTAAGCCAAAAAGTCAACCTAATTGGGTTGGTTCTTTTTTATTTGTAATATATGCATATACCAATACAAGGAATTCACTAATCTTTCTATTGCACTTGTACGGTCATGCTTACTTCTACGGCAAACTTAATTAATTCAACTCATTTGCTGCATAACTTCCTACATATATCAACTACCGTACATATTCTTTAGTTGACTATTACTCCTATGATTTATTTTAAGCACAAATCATATATAAAACCATATAAAATTCATTAAGTTCCTCACTATAATTATTATAAATCATTTCTCCTTTTTAATATTTTATACTTGTACTCTTCGAAAAAACAACTTATCTTAATCACATTTCCAACCTACACAGGTTATTCAATTATTTGAACAAGACTCAATATTTCTTTATAAGCATCCACCACCAGACCAATATTTCTTTCAAATCTTCCACTACCACGCCACTCTTATGCCATTATACACTTTCTGGATAAGCAAATATTAATCAGAGATAAACTGATTCAGACAATTTACAATAGGCATATTAGGGCCTAAAATTGAGTGCATCAGTGGTTGTAACAATTCCTCTCAATAAACTAATTTAACATCCTTCTGATTAATCCATATTCTAATATTATGATTATGATTTTGAAAGTGAAGCTTGGTTTACAAATTTGCAAACGTTTCACAGAAAGAATACAACAAAATCGATAAACAAAAGAGCAAAACTAATTGAATTAAATAACTAGAAAGATAATTTTGAGATTCATTATCAATGGAGGACCAGTTTAGAGGATAAATGGACATTTAAGCTAACAATGCTTCATGATAAGTAAAATGCATGTAGTTATGCTTTTGGAAGATTAAGAAATACATTTGGTTAAATTTCAGTGTTAGTTACCTCAACCAACATAGTCCATAGTCCATAATATACAGAGATGAAACCACTCTCTGCTGTAACAGATTCAACTATAGTTTTTTATGCTGCTTGCTATCAACAATATGTTCTGCTCTACCTTGGCCAAAATAAATAAAATGAAAAGAACATAACTTAGAATCTGTTATGAAATACTCCAATAATCCTTGTGGATGATAGAAATTCATGTTCATTGAAGCTTGTCTTTGTGCTCCATTGCTCGACAAATAACATTTAAGCAGCACGCGGTACTCAGACGATAGTTGGAAACTGAGCAAACAAGAGAAAAGAACACTCAGCACAACCAGATTTGTACATTATGATCATCTTGGTAAGCGATTATGATAACATAATAAGCAAATAAAGAATAGAATTAGAATTAGTTTTTTGAGTAATGTGAGTTATTGTAGAATCTATGAATTATTAGAAATGGAAACATACTTCATAAAAAGAACAAGAGACGACTAGGAACCTACTAGTGAACCATGGCATTATCTAAATGAACTCTAACTTTCAAACCTGGAATGTAAGTTAAAATTCTAGCAAGCCTCGTGAGATCATAGTCGTCCACTCCAAATGTCTTATGTCAGCAAAACCATATTTCCCATGTATTTGTCAATTTATTGTGTTCCACGGATTTAGAAGGATAAAGTCCCTAAAGAGTGACCTTCTAATCACCGTAGTCCTACAATTTCAAGAAAGTGAAATTGTAACCATAAGTAAGCTCAGTCCTAACTGGTTGGAAAATGAACAAATTGTAAAGCAAGTTGGAATAATTGGCCCAACAACAACTTCCCATTTTTGTCAATTGGCCCAACAACAACTTCCCATTTTTGTCAATGGCTAGAAAATTTGCATATGTTGGAATCAGAAGACTCCCTAACTAGGTAACAATCCCAAGCATCTGAAACTAAGTAGAGGTATTCAAACCCAGATGCTTGTATGCATACCCTAATGAGAAAGAGGTTCTCCAATTACATTGATTTATGATTCAAACAAAGATTCAATATTAGTGATTTAAAAGTCACAAGGTTTTCTATTGGTTTGGGCATTGTTCTTCAAACCCGAATACATTTTGTTTATTTTTATTTATAAAAAATATGGTAAAATAGAAACTTATAATTTTGATTTAATTTACCAAACACCGTAATTATAAATTAAATAATATACTTAATCAAGTTAAAAATATCTTAATAATTTAATTATTTTTAAAATAATATTCTTTAAAAATTTTAAATAAAATTTTAATATACTTTTAACATCATTTTTTGGAAATGATAACACTTTGTATAAACGTATAACTCAGATATGAAAAATCTGTTTATATAATTAATAAATAATAATTAATAAAAAAATAAAAAAACATCAAATTTCTGATGCTTTATCATGATCAACAAATATAATTATTTCTCATCTTTTCTTTTTCAATTAATTAAGAATAACATATATAAAAATTATTTTTATCCAATTATTAAAAGATTTATTTTAATTATCATTTAATTTATAAGACTTTAAGATATATATTTTTTATTAAATAATTTATGTATTTTAAAATCTAATAAATTAAGTCATTTAAGTTTTTTTTTTATAGAAAAGGTAACACTTTCTTACTTATTTTATATTTGCTAAGGTAATTCGCGCTGCTGTTTTCCGTCCTAATCTTCCATGAAGACTGAAAAATATAGTATTTCTTCAATTTTTAAAAATATCCTTGTTTCAGACGTATACTTTTATATGCATAGAAAGTCATAAAGGAGCTAATACGAAATCAACGGTCATATGATACTTACATCACTATCATTGGATCTAAAAACCTGTAAAGTGTAATCCCGTTTGACATCTTATTCTCTCGACCACCCAGGTAAACCTTTGAAAATAGTATTCTTTCAGAGGATGTTCCATTTCTTTGCTAGCCCAATGCACAACCTGGACAAAGTTGTTCCTTCATCCAATTGCAGCTTGGAAACTGTATAAGAAACACAAAACAATCGACAGAAGTTTCAACAAAAATCTCATGCAAAAAATATAAAATTCATCAAATTTCCCAAAAAGAAGTTTACATTTATCATTTGTTATATTTATTGTATGCATGTAGATGCAATTGTTAAAAATATAAATTAAGAATATTCAAATTACACTATATAAGAATTATTTCAAAAACAAAAATCAGAAAAGAATAATATAGGACAAACTTTAAAGAAAACTAGAATTTTAAAACTGTATGTATCCATTTTGCTAGATAATTTCTTTTTATTGAATAGTCGATCTGCATATTATTTTCAAACGTTTAAACATGATATAAAAAATAGCACAAATGCAAGTCAATGATCATAGTTCTCATAAATAGAAACTGATATTCCTAATTGTTTCTTATCAACTAGATATTAATCTAGAACAAAATAAAAATCAGAAAAGATGACTAGAAAGCATGATAACAAAATTAAATAAATATATAAAGATTAGGAAATGAAAACACTAGCACTTTTACTTAGTAATTACCCTAAAAACTATTCATACCATGCATGTAGTCATCAACAAACGACTCAAATTCTCCCCCTTCTGTGTTACCAACCTGAAATAATTAATGGATGCACAAAATCATGATACAAAACAAATATAAATTGGAAAAGAAAAACAAGAATTACAACAACAAGAGGAAAATAAAACTCTATACCACAAAGACAAAAGTTTGATCCTCTGGAGCAATCATGATGTAATCATTGTAATTGATTATATTTTGACCAACCTCTCCAAACTTACAGCCTAATATTGTCCAATACAAAGAAAATCAAATGTGAATTATCATCCTATATAAAGTAAAGTAAAAATGCAAGTGAAATTCCAAAGTCAACCTATTATGCGCCTATTAGTTGGTAAGCCAGCAATCAGAGTAGGTATATCATCCACTTTACTCCAGATTTCTGCATCACTTGGAGGATTCACAATTCTACGTCCATTGAACAAGTCTCCTACACAAGAGAATGTAAAGATAACAAGACGTTCAAATACTAATTAACAATATTCCAATCATTTCTTTCTATATCAAATTTTAAAATAATGTTTTAACAGAAAACTAATATTTGTAAATGGATCAATTACATATCCATAGGTATCTTGGTTCCTTTTATAGAAGTTCTATTTTCTTCAACCAACAAACAATAAATTTCTTTTTGCTTTTTATTTCCTATCGAACTCTAAATAATAAACATTTTCTTGTTTGAAACTAAAGACCATTGTTTATTTGACAAACTAATTTCAAACTTCCATAACAAGCAATGACAAGTTTATATATAAAAATTCAAATTTAGATGTCACTAAAATATAAGAAAACTACTTACTCAGTATGGCTCCAAAATCGATTTCATTAGGAAAATTTTCAAAACAAGGTCGAGGGTTGTTAAGTTGAAAAACGCCTTGCTCCTGAAAGTTGAGAAACACAGTTTTCACCCTTCCAGCCGCATTAATAGGACTTTCTAGAACTACGGTAATAGCCTGAAAATTAACAACAATAATCACTTCTTGCATGCATTTATTTGTACAAATAATAAAAAATTTGATGCATTTTATGTGGAAGATCTTAATAAAATTATTCAAAAACTATAATTACATTAAGAATTTCTTACATAATGATAAGCTGCAGTAAAATGCTCAGAGAGTTCCTCTAATTGCTCCTCAATGGTCATTTCAATAAGAGGCTTCAAGAAGAAAATAAACAGAATTTTACTAAACAAGTTAAGGAACAAATGAAGGCAAACAAGTTTTATAGCATTTGTAATTTGCTAGACATCTAAAATGGTTAATTTACGTGTGTGCGTGTATTTATAGTTACGTGGAACACTTTTATAATTGGTTCTAAACTCCAAAATGTGATTATGTTTTTAAATAATAATTAAAGAAAGTTAAAAGATTGAGACGGCAATTAGATGGTGGATTAATCAAACAGCAAAGTAAATAAATACTAAATAAAATGAAATTAAGTAGTAAGTGAAAGATTTAGAAATTAGAAATTAAAGTAACACATGAAAAATCGAGAAAACCATAACATCCAAGTAACAAGCGGAGAGGAGATGAGATTTTAATGAGTGAGTGAATTGATGATTGCATTTTATTTGAAATTAGTTTGGATTATAATAATAAATTTAAAATTGATCTATGAATATTGTATTCAATATTATGCCGTAGAGACCAAAACAAACAAGAAAAGTTTTCTTTATATAACAATAAAGTTCCACGATTACATATATAGCTCAAGAGCATGAGAGCGTGTTTATAGAGGTACAGACAAATCCACATCAACATAATATAGAACGAGCTCATAAAATAAGTAATGATCTTTTCGCAATAATAATAATAGTTCGCAGATTATTGAGGCCATAGATTTATATTCTGCTTCAGCTGACTTGAGAATTCTGCATTTTTTTTTTTTTTTATCTTCCAATTGACAAAGAAGTTTCCATGAAAAGAGCAAAACTAATTGAAAGACAAGTTTAGAGGGTCTATGACATCTATGCTAACAATGCTTCATAACAAGTAAAATGCATGTAGTTATCCTTTTGGAAGATTAAGAAACACATTTGGTTCAATCTCAGTGTTAGTTACCTCAATCAGCCATAGTCCATAATCCATAATTTACAGAGGTGAAACCACCCTTTGCTGCAACAGATTCAACTGTAGTTTTATATGTTGCTTGCTATCAACAATATGTTGTGCTCCACCTTGGCCAAAATAAATAAAACGAAAAAAACATAACTTAGAATCTGTTATGAAATACTCCAATAATCCTTACGGATGATTGAATTTCATGTTCAATGAAGCTTGTCTTTGTGCTCCATTGCTCGACAAATAACATTTAAGCAGCATCTGGCACTCAGCCGATAGTTGGAAACTGAACAAACAAGAGAAAAGATAACTCAGCACAACCAGATTTGTATATTATGATCATCTCGGTATGCAATTATGATAACATAATAAGTAAATAAAGAATAGAATCAGTTTTTGAGTAATGTTAGTTATTGTAGAATCTATGAATTATTAGAAACGAAAACGTACTTCATAAAAAGAACCAGAGACGACTAAGAACCTAATTGTGAACCATGGCATTATCTGAATAAACTCTAGGTTTCGAAACCTGGAATGTAAGTTAAAATTCTAGCAAGCCTCGTGAGATCATAGCCGTCCACTCCAAATGTCTTATGTCAGCAAAACCATATTTCCCATATATTTGTCAATTTATTGTGTTCCACGGATTTAGAAGGACAACCACTTCAACGCTCCACATTGATTGCATGATCAATGTCATGGCATTTATCATGTTGAAGGATATCTGATATAAGAACTCAAATCTTCAAGTATTGATGAAAGGGTTCTAAAGTTTCCTTGGACACTAACATCATAACACCAAAGTTGATGATATAGAGGAAGTCTGTTAACTCTAACTGAAGCAATTGAGATCTCTTACCAGAAATAAAGTCATCAGCGTTGTCATTGCCAACTCGTCCCTGAGCCATTGCACCCACCTGAAGACAATTACAAGACACTATATTTGTCAGATATCAAAAGAGATAAAGCGAGCAAATAGCATGATACAAAATATGAAATCTGACGGGTCCATCAGAAAAAGACGAAAGAATATATACCACAAAAACAGGATTAAAATCCCCGGTAAACGCGGAAACATAGTCATCCGTATGCACTAGCTTTTGTGAACTATACGACAAACCTGGACAAAAAAATTTTGAGAAAGAAAAATCTCTATCATTACTTGAATATAGTATAAATTACATAGAAGAAAAATGAAACCCACCAATCACAATTATCGGGTAGATAGCGAGTCACAGGTCCATCAAGAAGACGCATCAGAATATCCCCGGTATCTGGAGCGCGAATGCAGGACTTCTCGAATAACTCCACTGCAAAAATTGAAAAAGAGAAAAAAGAGACCATCAGGAATAGATCAACTAGAAAAAGTTGAACAACAGGCAGTCATACGAATGAAAGTACGTACGTATGAGACCAGAAAAACGCTTGTAAGATCGAGGTATTCTAACATGGGGTTTGATTTCAAAAAGAAGTCCCGAATCAGTCTTCACATAGACAGCTCCAACCATGCCAAATCTGTTGAGTCGGCTGTCTAAAATTCCTTTGAGAGCCCCAAATACAATATCAGGTCTATAATCAATCGGATTCTTCCCTTGTCTAACCAGAAACTCAGTGTGTTCCGCTCTATTCAGAATCCTTTTTTTCTTTCCAACAAAGCCTTTATTCAAAGAGGCGTTTTCCACTATAAATATCGATCGCGCCATCACATACGCTTGAGTCTTCACTCCTCTTGCCTTCACCTCTTCCTTATCATGATTCGAAATTCTCTTTCGTTTGGGCATTGCTCTTCAAACCCTAATACTAAACCTAGTTCCCAAAGAAAATAGACTTTATTTTGTCCCACTTGTTTTGCTGTGTATTTTTGACGGATGCTCGTGCTTCCCATGATAAAATCAAAAATTTCAAATAAAATTAAAAAAAAATTTACATTAATTGATACTAAATAATACTTATTTAATAAATAATTTGATTTAATTATTTTATTACTAAATATATAAAATAAGATTAAATTGCAAGTGAATCTTATTATTTAAAATTGATTATTATAATTTTCATAATTAACTTGATATTAAGATAAAATAATAGTTTATTATTTATTATTATTTAAGCCTTTTCATATATATAAAACATTTTGTTTATTTTTATTTATAAAAGATATGGTAAAATAAAACTTATAATTTTGATTTTGTTTACCAAACATCGTAGTTATAAATTAAATATAATTTTGATTTAGTTTACCAAACATCGTAGTTATAAATTAAATATACTTAATCAAGTTAAAAATATCTTAATAATTTAATTATTTTTAAAATAATATTCTTTAAGGAATTTAAATAAAATTTTAATATACTTTTAACATCATTTTTAGGAATGATAACGCTTTATATAAACATATAACTCACATATGAAAAATCTATTTATATAATTAATAAATGATAATTAATAAAGAAATAAAAGAAACAACAAATTTTTAATGTTTTATTGTTATTAACTGTCACGCCTTTCTGCGGTGCATCATATTCCCATAAAGTAATTAATGATCATAAAACAAATATAAAATCCCTATGGAAATGACAACACATGCGACGATTTATAATGGTTCGACACTAACTCTTGCCTACGTCAACTTCTCCTAAGTCTCAACTTAGGGTTCCACTAAAATCAATTGATTACAATACAAGATTCCATAATTGAATCATAAATCCTAGTGTTTTTAGGCTCATACTTAAACTTTTACAATAATCAATCTCACAAACTCTCAATTACAATTTAATGCCAAGCATTAATTGCACACCAACCCACAATAGCAAAACCTAATTCTTAGATTGTGGGAATACAATGGAATAAGAGTTTACAAGCTAGAATTATAATACAACAAGTAAAACTTACTTGTAAATGAAGTAGAACACTCAAAGGATGCTTGTACAAGAGAAACTAGTCGTTAGACAAAGATAATGTTTTGTTCTATATGAAAAAGAGCCGTTAGAAAGGGTTTAAAACCTTTCTGCTAAGTCGCGTACGACCGTACCTGTCATGGTATATCCGTACCGATTTAAAAAGATACTTTTGAAGAATGAGAGGGAAGTTGGGTACGGCTGTACCACCCATTAGTATGCTTGTACCAAAATATTTTTTCTGACAAGTAATTTTTCTGTGAGCAACCATACAACCGTACCACCCAATGGTATGCCCGTGCCAAAACAGTTTTACTAACAAACTAAATTCCTATGAGCAATGGTACACTCGTACCAAGCTCAAGCAAACAACAATAACTTGATACGGTCAGCCGTATGCCCGTATCACACATCAAAGCAATTTAGTACGCCCATACCAAAATAGGTATGCTCGTACCATTAACAAAATCATACTTAAAAATGACAAATAACTTAAATTGACTCACACGTGACACATACATTAACATCCTAGGTCTAACAATCTCCCCCTTTTTAATGTTGGCAATCAATTTAAATTTAATTTGTAAAAACATGTTTACATGAAATTTTGATTTGAAAAATTTTAGAAATCTCCCCCTTTATTTTAAAATTCATGCCATAAATTACAAGTAATCAATCAAGCTCAAAGGAAAGGAGAAAATATAGAAATCAGAGTAGACAAACAATATAACATATGATGAGAGCAATAAACAGAATCAAATGATCAGAGAAATACATATAATTATATAATCAACATAAACAGAATGATATAATCAAAACATTATCCAATTCAGTCATAATCAGACCAAATGGCAATAAGCAATAATAGAAATAGACAAAATAAGATAATGAACTGAATATACATCATGTGATATATATAAACTCAAAAAGATGTTCAGTACAATGATAAAATCAAAACTAACATAAAAATAACATCTCCATAATCCTAAAATCCTAAAAATCATAAAACATCTCTCCCTTTAGCAACATCAAAATGATCACTATGGGTCCTGAGGAGGAGGTGGACTCGATGGAGGAATAACAAAAGGATTCATCATGACACTGATGGAATGGAGAGTCTTAGAGATAGAATTCTGGAACTCATGAAAGTCAGCAAGGTGCTGAGCAAATCACTGATCAATGGAAGCTGACTGCTGAGTGAGATGTCCAAGCTATTGATCAATGTGGTCAAAGTGTTGCTCAAGAGCATCCAAACAATCAAGTCGAGTGATGATAACAGCAAGTTGCTGAGAAGGAGAATTAGTAGAAATAGCAGCTGCTGGAGCAGTAGTAGAAGTGGCAGCTAGAGTGATCGGATCAGGAACAACAGCAGATGATGAAGATCCACCCTGGAACTATTGTTGGCTTTTATGGCTCAGAGTTGCTTGGTATGTCACATCAGCGGATGGATTGGAAGGGTCAAGCCACTCCGCAGGTATATCGTCTAGAAGTGAGACCTGCAAGCATTGGCAAACCTCTACAGCTCATCGTCTGTAGAGAGAAATAGTGTCATTAGGAAGGCCCAATGACTTAAGGTGGTCAAGTCATCGTGAAATATACTTAGGGTGAATGATGAACTCATCATCAGAAGTACGCTAAAGGAGCATAGAGTGCTCAATGAACGACAGGTCAAGATTAGGACCTTTTAGTCCAGGGGAGGGGTGAGTGGGGGGGAAAGCGTGTAGCTCCTGGCAAATGTGGTAAATGATAGGTCCAAAAAGAATAGCCCTGCCAGGCTACTTCTGAATGCCGACCTCATAGAAAGAGGTCTGAAGCTAGCGTCCAGATTGAATAGGAGTACCTGTGACCATGTAGTAAAGAAAAATAAGGTCAGGGTCCATAATTGTTTCATTAGACTTTGATCTCCCGAAAATAAGATAGGAGATCAATCTATGACAGTTGAAAAGAGCAGGAGATTTAAGGCATGATGCCTTCAATCGGGAAGGGTGAAAAGAAGTATTGAGGGTTATATCCCTCTAGAAAGAATTGTGATCAAAGACCACAGATTTAGCATTTGAAATGCTATCAGTATGGAAACCAAAGAGAGTATCAAACTCGGAGGCAGAAAGAGAATGATGTCTCCTAAAGAGTTGAAAGGTGTAAAAAAAGAAGTAGATAGAGAAAAGGTATATAGGAACTCTAAAGCTATAGACTGAATAAAATGGTTAGGTAAGAAAGCAAAATTTGACCAACCTACATTGATCAAATATCGCAGATCATCATCCTCCAATCCGGTCTATCAAAGAATAGGATGACAAGTAAATCAAGAGTGAGAGAATACTTTCTCACTCAAAATAGAGGTCTTAACAACAGAAGCAGGGGTAGCACACCACGAGGTCCAAAGCTTGCCGAGACTGTGCGTTTGACTCTCAGTGAGGAAGAGTCACCGCGATTACCAAGAGTAGACATGATAAAAAGAAATAAGTAAAAAAAATAAGTTGATGAAAAATCAGAAATTTTCATAATTTTGGCAGCGTTTCGACGAGTTTTGAAAAACTTAAAAATTTAACCTGCACAGAAATCGATAAAATTTGACACAAGGCACCTAAACACAATCCTGAGCAATAAACTCTAAAGAACCTAGAGCTAAAACAACTTAAAATGATCAGAAAATCAAAATTAAAAATAGGATCAAAAGGTAATAAAACAGTAAAATTGGAAAAGTGAAAATAGAAGAAAATGAAAGAAAATCAAACCAAAATGAGGAGCAAGATTGCAGGCAACGGAGTTTGGAGTGTTTGGAGACTAGTTTGAGAGGATTTGGCTGGGATTTGAGAGAGAAATTGAGAGAAAAATGAAGTTGGAATGTGAAAAATTTGTTTAAAAATAGATTTTTAAGTCATGTATAAGCGTACCACCAAGGTGTATGGCCGTACGGGCCAAAAATGTCTTGAATTTTCACATCATGTACAGGTGTACGAGTGATTCATACAGTCGTACCAACTGAAGATGTTTGGAATTCATCATTGCATATGGGCGTACGAGTAAGACATACTGTCACACCCCGACCCAAGACCCAAGGGGTGACAACATGATCCTGTAGTATAACCATCACTTTCCCATCTCAAAAAACAATAATTACACTACAAGGGATTTTAAACTCTAATGCTCGTATATACATGGATTCTTATACAATACATTTAGTATACTGCCAAAGACTATAAATACAAAAGAACTATGCATAAATATACAAGCCGTAGGAGTCCGTCCAGAAGTCCATGTACTAGCCGCTGTACCTCTAATCCTGGTGCTCACCCTCTGAACTCGGACCTACGTTCATCAAATGATAAACGCTGAGAATAAATCTCAGTAGTGCTAGGAACATATAACACATCATACACATACGCCACTAATCCATACAACATACAGCCAAACATATGGCACACAACTAATCACACGGGACACAGCCAGTCAACGATATCACAAGCAATACCGGCAATCTTTGCCTATCATGCATACCGGCAATCTCTGCCTAACCACACAATCATGAAGGCTCCACAATACTATGTACTCACCCTCGGTTTGGTGCCTCTCGTACTCTTTTCTGGGAGCATCTCACCCCCGTATCATACTAATTAATACTGGCACCTCTCGCACCAGTAGGAGCATCTCACCCCCTAATTGATAGATATCGGTCCATCTCGTACCTTCATATCGCCACCCTTATTTCATCCCCTCACCATGTTATGCAATGCTAACATTCACAATGCATAGACAAGCTATAATACAATCCTATAAGCCAATCATTCAATAAACACAAAGCACGTTCCATCCCGGAACCAAGAGCTATAATCACAAGCATACAACATACAAACAAGCTCAATCATAGGGAATTCAATCACCGGACATCAATTCTAGGCCTTATAAGGCCATAGAACAAGGAAAGAAGCTAAGAAACCCTTAGCATATGGTAAGCACAACATCCGAGCATAAACAACATAACACCTAGCACAAACTTGTAGAAAGAAGACTGCTATCCCAAGCCCATATTCCCAGTTCTAACAAGCTCTCACTTCTACTTTATGCTCTCGCACTTTCTCGGTGCATAGGAATCCTTCCTCAAGTGTTTTCTAGGGTTTTAGGACATTTAAAATGAAACCATAGGTAAGGAACCCTTAATTTCTATCTGTTAAAAAGCCTAACTTAAGTCGCGTACGGCCGTACCACCACCTGTATGCCAGTACCAACCTAAAAAGCCTGATAAACCCAACTTCCTACGAGGGACGGTACGCCTGTACCACATTTGGTACGCCCGTATGTCCATAACTCTCCTGACAAATCTAATTTCCTGTGAGCACGCTTACGGCCGGACCATTCCTTGGTACGCCCGTACGGCCTCCAAGAGCCCTAGACCCCTGACTTCCCCTACTCGGTACGATCGTACGAATCCTCGTACGCCCGTACCACTCTCCATTCTCTTCTTCTCACACTTCAATACACTCCCCAACCACCTGAAACACCCACAAAACATATAATACATGCATACACTTATCCATACATACACATACACATTCAACACATCATCACGACGCACATACAGTCACAGAATATAGAGCACATATGCAAGCAATCGTACCACGACATGTATACATATATGTATACATTTAATCAGGCATACATAAACATATAAAAACTCCTAGAGTGTCAAATGCGGGTGTGACACGTACTACCGTACGATAGTTCTCAGCTGAAAAAATTTAATTTTTGAAATAAGAAGCGTATGGGCGTACAGAAAATCGTATGATCGTACCATATTTTGAAGAAAAATATGTTTGAAATGCGTACGGGTGTACCAATAGTGGTACGACCATATGAGGGCTGATGAAAAATTAGAATTTCAGCATAAGGATCTGTATGGGTGTACATAAACAGGTACGACCGTACAAAGACTAAAAATTAAAAAATTTTGAAGAGTTTTGAAAATTTTCTTAAAAATTTTAAAGTCCACCAAGTACACCAACTTCAAAAATGAACCATATATTATTCCTAGCTCATATTTAATAAAGTTTAAACGTTTTTCACTCAGGGGTTTTGTAAAAATATCTGTTAATTGGTGAGTTGTATCAATAAATTCTAATACAACCTTCCCTTTTTGCACATTATCACGTAGAAAATGATGCCTAATATCAATGTGCTTAGTCCTAGAATATTGAATTGGATTCTTAGACAAATTTATAGCACTAGTGTTATCATATTTAATGGAAGTACATGAAATATAGACATTATAATCCCTTACTTGTTGTTGAATCCAAAGCACTTGAGCATAACAATAATCTACAGATATATACTCAGATTTAGCAGTAGATAAAGACACACAATTCTATTTCTTGCTAAACCAAGAAACCAAACAATTCCCTAAGAAATGACAAGTGCCATACGTACTTTTCCTATCTAACATATTTCCAACAAAATTAGCATCAGAATAGGCAGTTAAGTCAAATGAATCATTCTTAGCATACCACAAGCTATAATGCATAGTTCTAATCAAGTATTTGAAAATGCATTTTACAGCACACAAATATGATTCCCTAGCAGATGATTGAAATCTAGCACACATACATACAGTAAATATAATATCAGGCCTAGAAGCAGTTAGGTAAAATAAACTACCTATCATACTGTTGACCCTGACTTTTCACCATCATACAATTTCAGATTTTTGTTAATTTGGCTAGGATTTAATCCCCGGTATCGACCCCGATTATGCACATAGACCTCTGTGTCTCCCTCTATGTATTCTGGTGCACAGAACGCTTCAGAACTGGTGGGGCCCAACATAGCGCCTGGTGGGACCCGCCACTTATTATGAGTGTTCTGTACACGCAGAACACCTTTCCCTATTGCCTATGTAAGGCAAATCACTCGAAATGCAAAATATTACATTTTTGGCCCTAGGCACTATTCATCATGAATAGTACATAGGTGGGGCCCACCAAAGGTACTAGTGGGGCCCATCACTTCTTTCAACTCATTCTGAGTGTTTTGTATGCACAAAACATATTATACATATTACCTATGCGAAGCACAACACTTAGCACACTAAATGCCACATTTTGGGCCATATAGCATTATGGGCCCCAAAATAGGCCCATTAATGGAACTCATCGTTCGGGGCCGAATTTGGTAAAACTCAAAACTGAAAAGTGCCTTAGAATGCCAATTGCATCTAAGTTGACATGTTACATGCATTACATTTCACCCATACGAGGTGAAATACATGAATTGCGTTTATAGTACTATACGTATAGTAAATAGCAAAATAAGGCTAGATAAGGTGCCCACTTCGGGCACGTATTGCGACTTGTTCCGGTGTCGGAATGGCTTCATTCAAGCTTCCATTCCCAAGACCAAGTTGCAGATATGAATTTCGCATATTCATTTGTCATTGGGGCACACCGTTTGCCCCTCATTTGGTCCGTCCAAAATGGCTGCTCGTAACAGTTTCTGGGACAGCCTGCACAGGCTGGTCCCGGTGCCCACTTCAGGCACGTATTGCGACTTGTTCCGGTGTCGGAATGACTTCATTCAAGCTTCCATTCCCAAGAGCAAGTTGCAGACATGAATTTTGCATATTCATTTACCATTGGGGCACACCATTTGCCCCTCGTTTAGTCCATCCAAAATGGCTACTCGTAATAGTTTCTTGGACAACCTGCACAGGTTGGTCCCGGTGCCCACTTCGGGCACGTATTGTGACTTGTTTCGATGTCGGAATGGCTTCATTCAAGCTTCCATTCCTAAGACCAAGTTACAGACATGAATTTTGCATATTCATTTGCCATTGGGGCACACCGTTTGCCCTTCGTTTGGTCCGTCCAAAATGGCTGCTCGTAATAGTTTTTGGGACAACCTGCACAGGCTGGTCCCGGTGCCCACTTCGGGCATGTATTGCGACTTGTTTTGGTGTCGGAATGCCCTCATTCAAGCTTCCATTCCCAAGACCAAGTTTCAGACATGAATTTCACATATTCATTTGTCATTGGGGCACACCGTTTGCCCCTCATTTGGTCCGTCCAAAATGGCTGCTCGTAACAGTTTCTGGGACATCCTGCACAGGCTGGTCCCGGTGCCCACTTCAGGCACATATTGTGACTTGTTCCGGTATCAGAATGGCTTCATTCAAGCTTCCAATCCCAAGACCAAGTTGCAGACATGAATTTCGCATATTCATTTGCTATTTGGGCACACCGTTTACCCTCCATTTGGTCTGTCCAAAATGGTTGCTCGTAACAGTTTCTAGGACAGCCTGCACAG
>CANYBF011935135.1:0-24827 GCA_948192965.1 Dalechampia spathulata
TTATGTGTTATCCAGGGAATTATGCATGTGTGTTTGAATATATGCCACGCTACGCACTGTTTCACCACTAATGCAGGTTTTGTACCCATACGAATGTCTAAAAGTTGAAAATAGGACGTATCCCTGGTAGGGTACGTGGCGGCTTTCCCAAGGGACGGTCGTTGCGTATGCTACGGGAGCATGTTCCTCCAAGTATGGGCTGGGGCGTGACAGTTATAATTGAAAAGGTGTAAGAAACTTTGAAAGAGTGTAGCAACTACCATTATGCCAAGTCAACATGCCTTGATGAGTCAGTACAAACACTTCTCTATTACAAGTTAGCATGCCTGTATCAATTTGGTATAAGCAGTTTTGCTATAATTTGTCTTCCTTTTCTTTTTATAACGACTCGACACGATCTTGTCAAGTCGATACCTTCATTTTACGATAACTTTACTTTAAAAACTCCCTTAAAACTTGAAAAGTACATACAAATATCTCAAAACCACCAATTTTTATGAAAATACTTAAACAATTATTAGAAAATATAAACATATAAAAATTAAACACAAAAAATATAACTAATTAGTCATAAAAACAAAATAATTTATATAAAAATACATAAATAAACTATACATAAAATATCATACATTAGTGGCTCATTTTTGCATGTTTCATCTTTTTGTTCTCTTTTCTATATTACCATAATCAAATAACTTATAATTATAAAACTCATTATTTGATATAATTAAATGATAAAATATCAAACTAGCCAAATATCTACATATATAAAACATACATCCAACATATATAACTTGCATTATCATTAACAATTAAACATCAACTCCAAATTAATATTATTTTTTATATCTAAAAGAACATTAAATAATCTCAATGAAAACAAGTGAACAATATAATGATTATAATCAACCATGATAGTTCAATCAAAACATATCCTATTAATATCTTCCTCTTTGTTCTTAAAGCTTCTATATTGTTTATGTATTTTATCCTTTAAAGCTTTAACTATAAATCCTTAATTTGTTTAATCAAACTAGTACATTGTCTACCTTTTATTCCTTTAAGTTCCATATTTTTAGTTTCAAGCATTTGATTTTTCATTTTAAGGTAATTGATGACTTCTTTTACTCTATTGCTTAATTCTTCATCATGTCATGGAAGAATACATAATTATTGACTTACAAAAGAAATTCATAACTCATAATACTTTCCTCACTTACTCTTTCATACAACAAATAACAAAAAAATTTAACCATTCTTACTTTGAAAGAAGACAACCATAAAATTTTTTTTGGATTCCTTTCTATCTAAGATATCCACTGTGGTGCTTCGACTCTCATTCCTTTTTTTTTTTTACATTGATAATACCTTATGCTTTTTTTATAATATAGTTCAATATTGTTCATCCTTTTTGAAATTGTACATGATGAAGAAGATGAGGAAGACATTAAATGCTTCAAGCTTCCAGTATTTCATAATATAACTTTTAATTTTAAATTTTTAGGATTTTAAATCTTTTAATTCTAATAAAATAATTAGGAATTTTATAGCATTTAACACAAGTTTACTGTTGAAAAAGGCTAAAACGTTATTTATTACTTTGCATGTAAAATGATTTAACAAAAAACATTAATAGGGGCTAACATGATGAAATTACATAATTTAAAAGATATAATTGAAACTTTATAAAATAAAAAGTAAATATAATCTTAGCTATAAAATTTAGGGACAAAAATCAACATTATGACTTTGAAACGATTTTACTAGCAGATGCACATGGAACGGCATGTATCATAAGAATACCTCAAACATATCAAAACACGTGTAAACAGAAATTTTACAATCCTAACCATACCCACACAACACAATCTACAAACGCCGTCGTCAAATTCTATCTTCTTTTTTTTTATTCTTTATTATTTTTATGCTCTGTTTCTTCAGATCGTTACTTTCTTCGTCTAACTCCCGCATTTTGCAAACCCTAAACCTAATCGCAATCGAGATCTTTAATTATTTTAAGTTTGATGATTATCATCGTAAACTTAATGTTATTATCATATTCTTCTCACAAGCCCTAGCAGCCATTCCTATCTTCATAGATATTTTTTTAGAAACTTTTTTGTTTTCTTTTGGCTAATGGAGGGCTCTGTGGTGGAGGATCTCGGAGCCCCGGAGTCATGGGAGGTTGCCGATTTGGACGTTACTATGAATCGTTTAGCGCTCAAAAATAAGAACAATATTAACAATGATACCTCCTCCTCCAAACAGCCACCTCGTGATTCTTCCTCTTCTTCCTCTTTCACTTCGGTTCATTCTGGTTCTGCTTCTGGTTTTGGATCCGGGTCAGGTTCAGGCTCGGGTGAGGACTTAATCGATCAGGTTGATCAATTCCTTCGTGAAGCCCTACAGAACCCTCGTGAACGCGTTTCCGGTACACTTTTCCTTTTTTATTTTCTTTATGCTCATGTAACGATATAATTTTTTATTGTTGTTTAGTTATTAAGTAGAATTTATCTTTTAAAATTACAATTTATCCTTTAAAATCTATGATGTTATTTTAGTTATTAAGTGGCTGTTTTTATATTTACTCTACGTGCAAATGTATAAATTATATTTAATATTAAATTATTAGTATGAAATTAACTCACAAGCTCACAAACTTGTTTGGACCATGTTAAATTTGTCAACAAAATGAGCGTTGTCTAGTTGAGCTCAGCTTGTTTCTATCAAACTGATCAAACCATGAAGATTATAACTTGTAGATCATCTCTTGCTGAGGTTTCTTGTTCTAACTTCTAATTGCAAGTTTATTTTTGGTACTGATATTTTACGAGATTCATTTGGTTTGTTTGTGTTATTGCAATATTGTAACTACTGGTTGCTGATTTAAATACGTTAGGCTCCATTGTTTTAGATAAATGATATTAATATGTTGCTTTTATTATCTAAAATGATCTTAAACATGATTGTACGAGTTTTCTTGGGGGTTTACCTTTCTTCCTTTAACATTTTAGTTTGTGTTGATGGTGAAAACAATTTTGATCATCAGATCAAGCAGACTTGTTATCACTGGCATCTGCTGTCTTTTTATGTTTACGTAAAGTAAGGTTTCTGTGCAATCGGTGTTTGGGAAATTATTTTTCTTCACTCAAGAATATTGATTGTCTGGATGTTTTACTTCATGAAATAAGTGTCACGTAGTTCATTAATTTATCTATTTGCTTGTTTTCTTTGTTTTTTTTTTCTCTAGTTCTGAGGATGGAGCAAGATGTTGAAAAGTTTATTCGTGATCCTACACAACAGCAATTAGAGTTTCAGCAGTTGCCTACATCATATTTACGGTTGGCTGCTCACCGTGTAGCACAACATTATTCACTGCAGTCAATGGTTTTGCTAGATAGTAATTTGCCTGATGGTTCTGGTTCCAGAATTATTGTCAGGAAGACATCTGAGTGCAGGGTGCCTTCAATTCGATTGGTTGATATCCCTGTGAATTTGCCATCTGAAGATAGCAGCATTGTTAAAGTTGCAATTAAACAAAGGCCCCAAAAACGATCTCAAGTTCTTAACAGTTCAAATTCAAATTCCATAAAAACAAATAATTCTAAGAGTGTAGAAGAAAGGAAAGAGGAATATAACCGTGCACGTGCACGAATATTCAACTCTAGTGCTTCCGCCGGTGGTGCTTGTTCAAAACCTGATAGTGAAGCAAGATTGCTGGATGGTTCTCAGCATGGTTTATTGGGTTTTGTGAAGACTGAAGAAAAATGTTCAGTAAATGCAGATGTAAATTTCAGTAGAGGTTCTATTGAATCTTCTACAAGTAGCAATAAATCAGGTAGAACTAGGACAGAAAGGGAACCAGTTAGCAGGCAGAAACCAAACAATAGGGTGGCTATTTTTCGGGACCGTGAGGTTGATAAGAAAGATCCAGACTATGATCGGAGCTATGACAGGTATTTTTTTTATTAGGTGCTGATTGTCCACCTGTTATAGATGCCTAATAACTATTTGGTGTTTTTCTAGATCAAGTGATCATAGAGGGGATAGATGGTTGAGTGAAAAATAGTAAGACTAAGAGCAGAGAGATAGTTTCATATGCATGTTTTATAGACTATGGAGTGATAATGTTATTTGGGAGGTAGAAGTAGAAAATGTTGGATGTATGCCTGCCTTGCTCATTGAGCCATAAGCTAGTCAAATGATTTTGGTGCTTATGGCTTAACCACTTCGAAATTTTTTCTTATTTTGGTAGGTGGCTCAAATCAATTCTCAATCATATGGTTTGCTCTCTGTCGCCTTTCCTTTTGTTGTCATGCACTCATTTTCAATGTTTTTGAAGGAATATTTTCTTTGGTCCTGCAAAATGAAAGTCAACTTGTTTGGTTCATTGAGACTCGCATCTTATTAATCCATGTAGTTGGTATTAAGCATATATAACATTCTAAGTTTTCAAACCTGAATGATCAACTAATGAAGGTTTTCAAATATTTTGTGGTGTATTTTTTTTTGTTCAAGATTAATTTTTTTAATTATAAAATTCTCATCTAGGGCTCATTTTCTTTTTGTTTAACATGGATCTTTTAATGATAAAATTATCATCCAGGTACATGCAAAGATTTGATCCTGGATTTGGATTTAATGGAGGACCATATGCTATGCAACCAATGTATACTCCTGCTTTGAATTACAACACTGAATTTCCACAACTTGGTTCCAGCCATAGGCCACAAATATCTGCGGATCACCAACCTAGACCACTTCCTCAGCATTTGCCTGGGCCATGGACTGCACCATCAATCCCTGCTGGAATTGGCTATGGCCATCCAGAAACAATGATGCAACCATTCAATCCAAACCATGTTGGTGCACGCTCCACATCTGCTATTTATTTGCATTCCTCCCAATATCCCTGTCAGCCAGGAATGCCTTTCATCCATCCTCATGAACATGTTCAACCTTTTTCACAGGTATGGAAATATTGATGGTTATTCCTCCCCATAAGCTGTAGTTTATTATAGATTAGTTGTGTTGAGTTTGTTGATGTGTTAATAAGAGATTGTTGTGAGTTGTGCAATGTATCCTTACATGCAATGGAGAGGCACTCCCTATATAGGATGGTTAAGGGATACTTAAGTGAAATATTTTGCGATGTATTTTACTTTATTTTTTCCAATTATCTATTTGATCAAGTAAGAGAATAAGATGCTCTTTATTGCAGAGAATAAGAAGGGAGTGCAATAAAATTCCTGATTTCATTTTTTCTTGTCTCTGCTTTTTTTCCTGTTTGAGTGGCTGTTTTGTTTGTTCTTTGTTTCCAGTAGTGGATTTGGATCATCATGTTAACTGTTAATTTTGTGCTTTTAGCAGTCTCCTCAGCATCAACCTGAAGCTAGTTTTGGTTTAGCCCGGCCCCGGTGAGGGGCTTGGGCCATGCCTGCACGCTGCCAGCTGGAACTACATGTGGAATATCTAAAGGCTGATAGAGCATCACATCTCTCCTGAGATGTAGCCCAAAATCAATTGGAGTTGAAGAAGAGAATCTGCATTGGTGACTCCAATTTATTTGGGATCAAGGCTTAGTTGAGTTGGGTTATCGAACATCACATCATATCTCAACTTGCAGGTGTGCAGGCATAAGAATCCGAGGTGGATGGGAGTGGAGATCTTGTATGTTTGACCCATTCCACCAGTCTCGGTGTCCCTTGAAGCTTCTTCCATGTGTGATGAAGGATGGAGAAGCTCAAAGGCTTGGCAGATCGATAGGTGAATAAATTTGGAGCCCTGTTTTACTGATGATGATTAACAAAATCTAGAATTCATGTAGCTGGAAACACTGTTCTCTGTTCAGAAGAAGGTATGTCTTGTCTCATCACTTTTTGCCTTTTCAGATCTATGGGATAAATTGTATGGAGGTGAATATATTGAAGCTAAGAGCAATTAATTCTGAAATAGAAACTGAAGATTGTTGATTTGTTTTTTGCCGCTTCATTTTTTCCTTTATGTTGAATAACAAATTTGCACATGGTGAATGTATATTGCAATGAAAGCTTAGGGGCAAAGTTAGATAATCTTAACTAGAAACTGAATATTAATCATTTGCTTAGTTCTCTACAAAAAAAAATTTCCTTCATGTTGAATTGCAAATTTGTATGTTTCATTTTGTGCAATTAAAGTCTTGCTTTGCAAGTGGTACTAGGTCATGTACTCATGTCTTTGGCCTTGTTAGGCAAAATCAGTGGGTTGCTGTTCTATTAGTGTTTAGTTGTTTGTTATAAGCTATTAGTATTTAACTATTTATGTATCAATTTGAAGTTGAAATGTTTGGTAACAATAATGTTTAAGTTTACTATATAATAAAAAAATGTTTAAAATAAATTTAAAACACTAACCTTTTAACCTCTAAAAGCTAAGTGGATTTGCTTTTTATCAAATTTTTCCTTAATCTCTAAATACTAGCTTATTTTGGATGCCACCAAATGATATAATTTAGAATAATATTTTGATCAAGCGAAAACACTGAAATATTATCCAATTACTACTGCTGAACAAAGCCTTAGTGGTTCATTCTTTGTGGTTGGCCTGCTGCTTTATTGTGTCATGACCGACGATGTAATGAAATTTGTAACATGCCAAATCTGTCAATATTGGGTAAATTTAGTTAAGAGACTGTATAGGCTGAGACATTCAATGCAATTGACAATTCAAAGTTCCAAATTTGCAACTTAACAATAATGATGAATTTATTTAATGTGTAATTGGGATTGTTTGGTTAGTTACTTATGGTTTGCTCTTCGAGAAGCTAATTTGTATTCATTGTAGTG
This sequence comes from Dalechampia spathulata, assembly GCA_948192965.1. Taxonomy (NCBI): domain Eukaryota; kingdom Viridiplantae; phylum Streptophyta; class Magnoliopsida; order Malpighiales; family Euphorbiaceae; genus Dalechampia; species Dalechampia spathulata. Next base: position 6,825 of record CANYBF011935135.1, read on the forward strand.
CAAGGTTATGTGATTCACTTCATGCAATCTGGAAAGCAAATCGTTAGGGGAGAAGCTGGTAAATATTTTATTAACAGAGTTCCTCAAAATGAGTTAGTAAATTGTTCCAGTAGCTTTCTGATGCTGGTGATGTACTTTACATATTTGTAGCTTTCTTGCAGCATCATATAATGATGCAAAATGGGAAAAGATGACCTGAAGTCATTTTAAGCTCTGTGCTTCAGAAGAGTTCCCGCTACGAGTGCGTGATCAAATGGATCTTGTGTACTATGGTGTCTTTTTTGTGGATTGTAACAAATCTTTAGATCACCTTCTACAATTTGATTAATCGCTTGTTTTATGTTGCAGTTTTTTTTGAAGATATTGATTGGGATTTGATGCTGTGAATTTTCTTCTTTTTTTTGATAACCATAAATTGCTCCTTCATTTTTATTTTTGTCTTTTAAAGCTTTGGCATATGCCAATGCCAAAATATCACCTGGGTATGCCAAGTTTAGCCCTATTCTGGATGCACATTACTTGTTTTCCCCCAACCCCGTGTATTTTGATGGAGAAACCTCAGGCCGACCAGGTGGATCTTTTAGATCCGTGATTCGGGTTAGCGACACTGGTACTGCATATCATGTTTCTCAAGGGAAATTAAGTTCAATACCCTGTGAGTTGTACAGTTTCGTATGATAAGGGTAGGAAACCACATGTCATGCTCAAACTGAGGAATCATTGTTCGGCCAAAAGCAAACAAAGCAGTTAAAGCAGAAGTCATTGGAAGTTGTAGAGGTGACCTGTTCCCCTCTGTTACCAGCTTATTATCACATGTTTGGGATATTCCTTTGCATCAGCTGTCTCTCGTTTCTTCTCTGCACTTGCAATCATTTCAAGTTTCTTCAATTTTTCCTTCTTGTCGTAGCAAATGTATTTAAACTCACGCTGAATGAAAGAAATGAAATCGTTACTCCAGGCATGTAAATAATCATTCCTTTTTCTTGTGCATCAGGGATGCAAATTGGATTAGATATCACTTATTTCTGCGCTTTTTAGCACTTGTAAATGTTCTTATTTAAGTTTGATATATTTGACGATTCATGAACACATTGGTGGCAACTAGAGTCGTGGAAGGCAATCTTTGGTTGCAACAAGTCATAGCATTGCTTGTCATAAACTAGAAAAGCTAATAGACATGACTCATCTCTTTTACGTGCATTTCCCTTAACACCTCCACTTTCGAAAATGCTTGTGTTGCCACGACGGTTAAAGTTTGCTCAAAAGATTTTCTACAGGAAAAAGGCGGACATGAAGGCTTTGCAGATGGGTTGTCTTCTTCTGTTTTCATCTTAACTTCAACCCTTTTCAGAATCTTATGATTGTTCTATACCATTTATATCTTAACCTAGATCCAAACAACGTTATCTTTCAATTGATTTAATAGGTACTTTCTCTTGCTCGTCATTCTTCAATGTGCATGCATTGCATTCTTACCATGCATCACCTTTAACATATCTAGATGTTCCAACACTTACGTTCAGCTTGAGGTGTTAAACAATTTTCTTTTCTTTTCTTTACTTTTTTTTGTTAAAAAAATTATTCAGGAACAACAATAGCTGGTGACCAATGGAGAAAATGAACTCAAAGCTACATTTGCAGAACTTTTACATGATTCAGCAAAATGAGAAGCTGAGGAAGAAAGCTGAACAACTAAACAAGGAAAATCAGCAACTATTATCCGAGTTGAAGCACAAACTCTCCAACACCAAATCCAATCGAAGTACTAATCCTGATCTTGTGCTCTGTTCTTCTTCCTCCTCACATCCTAAGAATTTGAACGATTCATGTTAACTCGAAGCATGGAGATGCAGGTTACTGTAAAAAGTTTGCCATTTCCAATAATATATGATATCTTACTTTCTAATGTCTATCTCATAAATAAAAATAAAAATAAAAACGAATTATTATCACAAATTTCATATGCACCATGACTTCAGGAAGTTCAGTTCTGGGTGCCTTCAATCTGCTTGTGGCTTCTTGTTTGTGCCTGATTTATAGTTTGACTCTTTCCCACAAACATATTATAACAATATAATATAATTCATTCAAATAATCATGTTCGCATTGTCCATTCACATTTTGAATCATCTGAAAATTAAAAAAAACATGATACAATTAATAAATGGATCATAAGATAAAATACAAAAATACAAAAATGATGATTTTTAAAAAAAAAAATTATAAAAATAATACTTTTCAAGATTTAAAATCCTAAGAATGTTACCTAATCCTGATTTCTGGATGCATTCACAATGAGTTCATCCTTCCAAGGAGCAAAGCATAGATATGCAAAATAATTTTGCATAATTCAACAGATTTATCTTAAAAAAGAAATAAACATTGCCAAAAATAGAAATGTAGAGTGAATTGATTAATGATATCTTCTATACCCTACATCCCAAGAAGGAAAGAAATGCAAATAACAGTTATCATACAAAGGTAGTCCCGTTAAAATAATTTAAAATGGCCTTAATCTACTTGTAGCTTCTTGTCAATGCTTGAAAAGTTTTGGTAGAATGCCTTGAAATGCTTGTAAGCAATATCTACATCATCCTTAGCACATACTTCCCTCACACTGCATTTCAATCAAGAAAGAGTATGCAATTGTTAAAAGAATAATAAACCCAAAAAGCAAACATGTTTTACGAATTGATTTATTCATTAACAGTTGAAAACGGTGCTAGCTCAAAATTACAATATTTCAAACCCGTAAGAAACAATTGGTGAACCAGCCAGTTAAACTGTGACCCTATCAACGTAGTAATGGCTCAACACTATATAATGAATTTTTATATTTCACATTTTTTATTTTATGTCGCATTCATATTGGTGTAGGAACCTCCATTATTACAAGGAAAATCAGTATGGTACCGATTACCTGTGCATGGAAAGTTGAGGAATGCCACAATCAACTGTCCGAATGCCAACTCCAGAAGAAAGTATAGGACCGATGGTAGATCCACAACCCATATCGTTTCTTACAACAAATTCCTGCAGATCAACGAGTACAGTCAGTAAAAAATAGTATGGAAATTTAAGAAATAGAACAGGCATGTCAACTAAGCTATAGTATCAAGGTGAGGAATAATCGCCAGAGAGCAGAACATCTAATTATATTGCCAATGAAAGACATGATTTAAAGGTCCATGAAAGGTTACACCAATTATGAAATTGTCCGAGGTGTTACTTTGTAAGCAAATTCTCTCGTCCACCCCACCCCTAGGCACTTAATCATTAACTTGAAGTTACAGTTATAAATCCTTCTACTGAATGTTGGTGTCAGTTTTAGGTGCTGAAACAAACAAGTCGTACATCATTTATTCTATCAGAATTACGCATCATTCTAAAATCAAACATTTTTCCCTTCCCTTCTTATTTCTTCAATAAAACGCTTATTGTAACAATAAAAAAGAGTTGGCCAGAAGAGCGGATAACGTATAGATGATCACATTCAGAAAAAGGTACAGGGTGCAACACAGAAATACAAGGTACTCTAAGATGCAGCTTAAAATTTTCGGGAATTATCTGCAGACTAGAGGTGAACCACCATACTCTTCATTCTGTAAAGCTATATCAAACGTAGTAAATTCCTCTCTCAAGGCCCCATCAGTAACAGAAAAAAAGAAACTTCTTCCAATCATCTCAAAAGATATTAGAATACTTTTGACTCTGTTTAGCCCCATATGAACTCTCTCAATCACTACTCCAGGCATAGCACCCCGTCAAAACTACGTTGTCTCTAATATTTACGTTTCCAGTTTGAATATAATGTTTAACATCCTGATCGAATTGATATGACAATTTATTTCAAGTCTCCATTTATGACACTGCTTTATGTAAGCTAAGCTAGGATATCAACTTCAATACATATGAACAGATTGCTTCATTTTAGTGCGCAATTACCTGGGTTGGAAGGTTGAGGACGTTGCCAACTTCTTTAAAGAGAAAAGCTGTAATCCCATTTGTAGCATATCGCTGGTTTGCATTATGCTTGATAACAAGTCCCTTTTTCATTTCTGGCCGATGGTGCTCTTCATGTTTGTCCATAAAATTTGGATGGACTCCATGAGCCATGTCCGCAGACACTAAGAGAGAAAGGGAATCCAGAAAGACAAACATCAGATGTTTTGTTACTTCAGCATATTCATGCAGAGATGCAAAAAAATTTGAACTGAAGATACTATCAGATACTAGCTAGCCCTATACCTACACCTTGCCACGGAAATCAGCTAACGAAGTGGCAACTGTGAACTTACAACCATGCATTTCCTTTCATGCAGACTTGAATACCAGCGACTAGCTACTGAAAAATTATTTGCAAGAAGAAAAAAGGAAGAATAAAAAAACTCACTCACCCTCTTTAAGAGGCACTTAAATGCATTACTCTCCACATGGTTAATTTCTAAAATCACTGCTTTTATTTTCTTTTCATTCATATATTCTTCATGTGGAATATTTCATGGAGTGAAGAACTGTTGTGGGGCACGTGGATTATTGTGTTTGAAGATAACATTCTGATCAGATGGCAAGTTATCATTTTCTTCACTTTTCTCCAGTTTCTTTTAGGGAAGGACAAACAAAATGCTGAATCTCAAAAAAATTGCAACAGCAGAAAAGGAAAAAGAACTATTATGAGCTTACTATCAAACAGCAACATAGTTCTTCTATCCGTCCTACCTTGAGCTTACTTAAGAATCTGAGAAAAACTTAACATGATAGAATAAAAATGGGAGGTTAAATGCCAGATGAACTATACCAAGAAAAGATTGTCGAATAGCACGCTCAATGCCACCTTCACCAAATTTATTATGAGCTAAACATCCAAGTATTCGTCTCATGGCCTGGAACATGGTTGGTGCTCCAGCTCCTTGTACTGAACCTGAACCAACCTAAACAATAATGGTTAAGAATAACATAAACAGCCAAGCAAGACAAATTTAAATTTAGGAGTGATTTTGACATAATTATTATCATGAAAACCTATAGGTTCCCACTTGAATATTCAGCTACATTCCATATGGAAAATTTGAGCATTAGAAATGTTGGGCAATATTAAGATTGAAATTTATGTGCTGGCCAGTCAATTAGTAAATATTTTAAAAGGTTCTAGTTCCTGTGCAACAACAACAGCAACAAAAAATAGACTCTAATAGTTTACATACCCTAGTAATTTCCATGACTTCGCTAGTGATATTTGAGTTTACTACTAGGGTTGGTAGAAAAGTAAACTCAATCATTTTCTATTTAGGTTTTACATGTTCTTATGCTATTCCTGATGAATTACCCTTATTCCTATTTGTGCAGGAGAGGGATCGAATTGATTTCCATACTGTGTTACGAGTACAGCAAGACTTTACCTCTTCATTATCAAATAAAGCAACCATACGTATTGCAGGTTCACTTGATAAAGCATTGGATAGTTTGCATGAATCAATAAGAGCCCGTAATGCACAAAAGCTTGAAGCCAGATTATCTAATCTTCCAGAATAAATGAAGTCATTGTTCCCACCACCAAGACAGCTAGCTTGGGTATCACAAACATTTAACTCCATGCTCACTATGTCATCAGCGCTGCAGTTCAGCTCTTCAGCTAAAATCTGAATATATGAAAGAATTAGCATCAAGATATATACTAACTGCTAACAATAAGATAAATACTGATATTCATCCATGCAATCACTGCAGTGTGTCAAACATTCAATAGCATTATTTAGTTAGAGAAAGAGGAATAAAGTATTATAATAGACTTTGGACTTTAACTATTAAGAAAACCATCTATATAGAAGGCAGGCTACACTATTTGACCCAGAATTCAAGTAAATTAATAGCTTTATAAAGTCGCATATATCTTTGGAACTAACTGATTTTCCTTCAGTAAAAGAAGTGAAACAAACTGAGTACCTGCATCAGCAGTGGATGGTGAACAGCTTTTGCTTGAGATGCATTATTTTCATCTTTTGATTCGGAAGATGCTTTCTCAGGTTTTGTTGCAAATAGTGGAATAAGATGTGTCTCTAAATTTGGTTTGAATCCATCAGTATTCACTGTGCTAAACAAACAATTAAGAATGAGTTAAACAGAGAAAAACAAAAAGACATTGTAAACTAGAAGGGAATAAGTTCTCTGCTTGGAGTGTGACACCAACACCCATAGATCTTCATCTTTGTAATTTCTCCCCTCATGCTTGCATGATATTCTTGTATTATGCAAAATTTATAATTGTGTCAAGGCAGTTTTGGTCCAAGTTTACTTCTCAACTCCCGTCTCTTTTCTCATAATTAATAGTTCTTGTTTGATCACTGTTTGTTTCTTTTGTACCCAATGAAGAATGACAAAATTTCAACATTCTGTAGTGGCTTCATTTGACTTCTCTATATTGTTGCTTTCAAGTTGGAGATTTAATTATGACTTCATGAACATGAGAGGCAGGGTTGGAAATAGTGATTTCCTTTTATCGATGAAATTAAGTTGTACCAATGGTGGCACATCAAGGGATAAGTCTAAAATTGATAGAACTGATTTTATGCTTTAGTTACCATTTCATGGCACAAGGCTCTATCATAAATAGGAGTTGTTTGTTTTAGTTCTTCAGCCACAAAATTAATGAAATATATAGCATGTGACCATGCAAAATTTTCATCTTTGTTATTTTGTTTCCTTCTTATACTTCCATGTTTCCATATATTTTTGAATTATTTACATACTTTAAGAACAGTTTTCCTTTTGGAAACATTTAACTGTAATGTTCTTAAAAATAACATGGTCTACTGAAGATGCTTTTGAGAACTTGATGCTTAACCCAATTCAATTAAAGAATTTCAACCAATCTTTTAGATGCAAAATTAACAGTCAATTTGTTCATTGTATGAAGGTGCTTCAAAATGACATTCTAAAAATTTGAGGGTTTAGAAATAATAAAATGAAGTTCAAAGACTCAAGGATGAGATTGTGTAAAGTTCAAAGGCTTGAGAATGAGTATTTCCTTTTTTACTTTTTCACACAACTAAACAAAATAATATTAGCTATTTAAAATAAAAATATGTTGATTAGTCTTTTTATATTGTTTACATTTATGCTGCTGCCTATATTTTGCCCAAGTTAATAACTACTCTCTATTGTGGGTGCTCCATTTCCCTAAAAATTAGATGCATCATTTCCTCAATTTGCACAAAACTACTTCACTTCTCCCTTGCTTCCAGATTCTTGAACACTACTTTTTGGACTTACCGAGCTTTGCACTTTATTTATATTCAAGTTTAAATTTAAATCAAGGCCTATTAAATTAATAAGGGCCCAATTATTCAATCCATTTAACTATCCAAAATATTAAAAAACTTAATATTGATTATCATTTAGATACTTTAATTAATTAATCTTAATATAAAAATAATTTTATTTTTGGTGTAAACACAAAGCAATGATAGAAAAGAACTATCTCCTCTAAAAAATATAGGAAGTTATTTTGGTGATCTAACCAAACACCATATTTTTTTGTTTTTATTTTGGAAGAGAAACCAGCAAATTCAGAAAGTATGCAACATTAGTCACCAAATTAAATGAACTACCAGCTAGCAAACTACATAAGAAATTTTCAGGAAAACAAGAGCATACCGGTCAAGATGAATGGCCAGCGTTGGCACTCGTAACAAAGGTCTTTGCACTTTGACAAGCTTGTGAATGAAAGTATCATCAACACCTCTCAGTATTACCCTTCCAGCAACACTCAAGTCTCTATCAAACCAAGTGTGCCATAAACCACCCCCATACGTCTGCACATTGACCATAAGATAATTAGATTTGGAGGATGCCGATTTTGGTTTGAGCTTCAAGCAAGGGCTGTCTGTGTGAGCAGCTATCACATTGAAACCATTTCCAATAGTATACCTACAAAATTAAGGTAATTAATTAATTGAGGAACTGCTAATAAAATAACTGTACAATAAGCAGAATGATGAACTTAGCTCAATTCAACTAAGCGTTCATCTAAATTAAGTGGGATTAACCATACAAATTCTCATTTCACTCCGCCTAATTTTGAGTACATCTTTCGCAAAATGTAATGTTGCTAAATCATTTTGAGTTACTTTTCTCCATGTGAGTTTAGATCTAACTCTTCTCCCCTCTTGCCCACTTTTCAAATCGCCTAAGTACTTGGCATCTACCTGATCCTAAGCTCAAATAAAGTGGAAGTGTTGAAGTAATGATAGACTAACATAAAATTTTGTCAAATTTCATAATACGGATCTATGAAGTAACAACAATGATAACAAGACAATGATAAACTTCAGACCCTTTACCCTTTTACTCCGTTAAAGAAAAGAGATGAGACGTGAATAAAATAATGAAAAGGAAAAAAAAAACAAAATGAAATCACTCGCTGAAAAGTTAATTCACAACAAAAATTTAGATCACAGGATACCCTTCTATTACGCCTGGCTGCAGAGTAAACCAGATTGAATGAAATAATGACAATGACTAAATGCTTGCACTGTCTTGTTCAAAAAATTCAATCTATTTCTACATCAATTTACAAATGCAGTGGAAAATGCGTAACTAGATATCATTTGACTTACTTCTCTCCAATAGCAAAAGCAACCAAGCAAGACATATTTCTTGTAAAGAAGTAGCGTCCACCAGGTTTTAGATCCCACTCATCATTTTCATTAAGCAAATGAAAACCAGCATCAATGAGGTGCCTTTTCGCTTCCGCTACAAACAATAACAGTAACAGTAACAATTATACAAAATCGACAACATGCCATGAACATAACCATCACTCTCTACTTTTGAATCCAAACACGCTTAAAAGATCAAGTCTTGCTTCCAAGAATCAAAATTTTCAATTAACTTAGCAACTGGGTTCATTTAGCTTTTATCTAGTTCCGCCTTGCCCTGAACATCATATTTAACCAAAAACAAAAAAACACACAAAAAAAGAGAACAGGATGTACCAGTAGCATGAAATTGAGTCCAAGACTCATTGAGATAATCAAGAAGATCCCCAACAATTGACCCCTCACGACCCTTCAAAAGAAAAGAAATAAAAAAGAAACAACAATTATCACACATCAAAAAAGTCGCAAGACATATAATACAAAATAAAACAAAAATGACCAAATGTAAATTCAAAAACAGATATAAGCAGGCCTAAATACCTCTGGTTTAGGAGTTTGGGCGTGATTTGAGGAAGAAGAGCAACGAGTGATGACAGGGGAGCTGAAGAATTTGCGAGAAGTTGGAAGAGCGCGAAAGGGTGAGCGAGGAAGTTTGGGTATAGCGATAGAAGATGGTTTGATGATGATAGGTGCTAATGGGTGAAGAAGTTGCAGGCGTGTCATGCCCATGGCAGCCATTTTTTTCTCCCTCTGGGCTCTCCCTCCGGATTGCACTATGCGACCGTAGGCTCGCTCCAGTGGTCAAGTAGGGCCTCCAAATCAATATATATAAAGATGGTTCTTATTCATGTAAGATATTTAAATAATTTCATCAATAATTTAGTAATTGTTACTTTTGACTTAATTTTAATTTATTCGTTATATTTTTTTTATATTTTAAATTTTATTTTTCAAGATTTTTCATTTTTAATAATTAATATTATCAATTAACTGAATATTAAATTATAACATTTGATATTCTTCATGTTTAATTCATCCTTTATATTTTTTATAAAATTTAATTATATTTTATACCTTTTAATATTTTCTCTTTTTATTTTCTATAATCAATATTATTAATTACTTAAATATTAAATTGTAACATTTGACATTGCTCATACATTTATATTTTTACTATATATATAAATATAGAACATAAAATTCTTTCATGATTCATTACATTTTAATTCGTTGAATATCTATTTAATATATATGATAAATTCTTTACTCTTAAATTTTAGTATCAATAAAGAGAAATTGACTATTAGGATAAGAATATGTTGTATGTGTGAAGCTTTCAATATAAAATACAATCTTGGATTAATTAGTTAAAAATTAATTTTTATTGATAAGAAGATAAAAAGTAAAGAAAGATTAAAATATGCTATTTTATCTTTATTGTAACTTTTTTTTATGTATGACTAATATTTTATTTATAAGATATAAAAATATGTATGCTAATGTTGAAGGACAAATATTTATTTTCTATCAAGAAATTAAAAGATTATTCAAATTTTGGATGATTATTAATTATCTTTATAAATTAAAAATCATATTTCTATGTTCAGACTTCATTCATAAAATTGAAGAAATATTGAAATTTGAAAAAAATGAATATTAATTTGTTATTCCTAATTTGGTAAAGATTCATATCAATGACAATAGAATTTTATCATATACATTTATTTAGATTTTTCTATATTTACATTTTATCACGTCTTTTTGCTGCGTCACATGCTCTTGTAGAATGATTATTAACTTTCTCTTCTAGAAAGTTAATAAACATCCTACAAGGGATTCTGTATACATTTTTTTTTTACTTGGATCAATCAATCATGCATAACGATCCGATAACTATAACCAATACATAATTAATTTCAGTTCTAATAATACTATCACCATTCACACATATAATTTTACATATTTACGGATCGTCATAAATTATTCCATCATAATTATAAACATTATCGATTATTTTAAGTACTGCCAAAGTACCAAATTATAAAGTAGCATGATATTATGGAATAGAAGTTTGATATATAAATCCAAGTCTTACCAATACTTATGTCAAGACTAGCTGCCAACTTCACTAACGTTCCTGTTCTCCGGCCTTACTAGTTCATGCATTTATCAATTGACAAACGCTGAGCATATAACTCAGTGGTGCTAGCATAACATATATCATAAATATTACAATAATCATACATTAACATAATAATTTTATTCTATATCAAATGTATCAATACATCATCATGTATATCGAGCAACATCATATATATCATATGATCATATGTATCATCATGTATATCATATCAACATCATGTATATCATAACAACATCATGTATATCATGTATGATGTATCATCTTATCATTATTCATGTCATGTCATATGCTCATATTATTCCATCATTAGACATGAATGTCATGGTATGTATGTTCATCGTAATTATTAGCATATGTGCACTTGAGTGCATAACATCATACCATTTATATGTTTCATTATCATATATGTTCACGAATGATGTTGATCATGAGAATGCATTCATGTTTATGCATTCTCTCTCATAATTTCCATATCATCTCATATCATTTTCATATCATTTGCCCTTTTCATATATAGGGTCATTTGTATACATGCATGGTATTAGGTCTTATCATCTCATATATGTGGTTCAACAAACTCGAACCTTATCACTTTCATTTCTTTTCTTTTCATTTCATCCCGTTTTATTTCATTTCGTTTCTTTTTGTTTTCATCCTTATGGTTTAATAAACTGGAACCATTTCACTTTTATTTGATTCTCGGAGGAATTCATATCGTATTTGCCCAAGTACCTTTCCTTTCTCATTTTCCTTTCATTCATTCATTTTTTTCTCCTCCCTTATTTCACCATGCCATGCTATGCCATGTTTCATGAATATGCCATGTTTCATTGCTATGCCATATGTAATGTTTTTGCATAGATGTTTATGACATGATAATTTATATGATATCATATCATACTAATTATGTAATGCTATTGCATTTCCCAATCAAATGTAATTAATTATGTAATGCTATTGCATTACTAAACAAGCATTCCTTTGATCATTTAATGATCTTAGGGACTTTCAATCAAACAAGCACAAACCTGGTATGTCTTTCCCTTTATTAATTCCCTTTGGTGGTATGAGTTAATTATCCACTGATCTACTTAATTCATAATAAATGATTATCTTTAATTAATATTTCTCATTTCATTATAATCATTTATTATTCATAAATATTCCATATATTACTTAATCTCATTAATATGATTTATGAACCTTATCGTATTATTATTTATTTTCATATTCATTATTCATGTTATCACTATTCACATATGTTACTATTCATATATTTTACTATTTATATGATTACTATTCACATACATTCACTATTCATCATTATTATTCTCTATTCATTAATATAATCTTTCTTATATATATTCCATAACTTAATACCATCACCATATAATTAAAATTGTATGATTATTTCTTTACTTGATCCTTAAGTTACTTCATTATAATTTATTTCTTTACTAATCCTTTGATATCATATTATCAATATTAGTCAATCAATATCAATGTATTAATTACTTATTATTATTTAAGATGCATGACTTAATAATATATTAATGTCATACTATTCTTATACTATTGTTATTATTTTTTAATATCATTGTTAATTGATTAATTAAATTATTAACTCTTAAAGAGTTAATTTACTATGCACATATCCTTAATGGTTTATTTAACCCGTTTATCATAACCTTATTTTAGAAGTGTTATCTTTTACTTCTTAAAAATATCTTCTTTAACTTATCCCTCATTAATCAATACATTCATCTTATTTCTTAAGTTCTTTTATTTCTTCCTTTAATATTATAAACATTTATTATTTAATCACTTATACTTTTATTCATTACTATTTCATATAATCCTTTAACTTCTCATACTTATCCTTTTAATTAACTCATTTAATACATTAATCAATTATGTTATTTAATTTCCATATGCCTTTTACTATTTAAGCCATTATTCTTTTCTTTATGATAAATCATATCTTAATATATAATACCCCTTTTCATAATTTACTCAACCACTTTCATAAATCATATCACTTTCTTATCTTATTCACTTAGTTTATTCTCTTAATCATTCCCATTAATCCTTATTCATTTAATTATTTCATTTAACTACTTCCATTATCATATCACTTTATCCTTATTTAATTTCCTTAGGATATTCAAATCCTTTATTTAAATTAAATATACCTTAGTGTTATTTCTCTACACAAAGCACTATCTCATTTTAATTTAAAATATTCAATTTATCTCTTCCATATAAAATATTCATAATGCCTTATTACCTCATAATCCATCAATTTATTTTATCTCTTTATTCAACTCATTAGGAATATTTAATTCCTTTAATTAATTATCATTTTACTGCTAAATCAAATCCTTAAGCACTAATTCACTTTTACTTTAATTAATCCTTACATACTTATCCAATAATTCACCTTACCACTTATAATTTATTTCTTTTAACTTTCAATTCCACTGAACATTCTTAATATATTATTTCCACTTACTTAATATCATTGTCACTTTATCATCCACTTAATTTCATCACTTAATCATTCATCACTTTATATCTTACTTTTACTTATTAAATCTCTTTTTAATTCATCATACTTAATTATTTCTACTTAACATCATTATTTAATCATTCTATTTTAAATCCTCCATTAATACTTAATTACTACGTAATCCACTTTATTCCAATAATTACTCCACTTAATAATCCATTTACTTAAATATTTCTCAATTAAATATCCTTATTTTATTTTATTTAATCACATGTTTCATACTTAATATCCACTTAACATTTAAATATTAATTCTTTAAATCCCACTTATCCATATATTCCAAATGTTTCCACTCAAATCCCAATAAATCAAATATATTATATTTTAATTCTACTTTATCAACCATTTCATATTTTATTTTTTTAATCCACTAAAAATCCTAGTAAACAAGAATATTCTTTATGTTTCCAATAATTTCCCATTAACATTTTTAAAATCTTACTTTTAAATCCACAACCTCAATATTCCAAATTCCATTTATCAATTATTCTACATTCCACTTCTCAATAATTTAATTAATCAATATCTTAAATATTTAACTTAATATTTACTTTCCACCAATTAATTAATTAATGACAAACAACTTTAACACTCCAATTCTTACCAAAACTAAATCAAACACATATTTCATCATCTTCTTCATATGAACATCTTATGAACATCTTATGAACTTAATAAGAACATTCATCCAAAAATCATCAATTAATTCATATTTTCACTTAATTTAAAAATTCATCTTAGGCTTAAATCTTTTATTTTTCTTATTTTCTTTTAATCATATTTTAGTTTTACCATCCTTTAACATATTTTCTTCAATTAATTTGGCCATTGTAAAAATATTATCACACACTCACCCATACAACACCACTCATTTTGTTCATCATCATTTACAAACCTAATCATCTACTATACAAAATAATTAACTAAAAATCATGGTTTCTCCATGAAAACCATTCGGCCATATAGTATTTTCTAACATAATCAATTCGGCCATCCATTAAACATCACCATAAATTCATAAATCATCCATATTCATCATTTATCTAAACTTACCAATACTCACCTTTAGTATAACAACTCAAAATCGTTCCAAAAGATGAAATTCCTTGCATTTTTAGCTTTCCTTTTTACTTACTCAAAACCTTCATCAAACATAAGTATATTAATGATTATATCATCGTAAAAATGGAGTGGATCAACAAAGAAAGGTACGGCTTACTCTTTGAAACTTAGGATTCTTGGATTTTGAACATCAAACTTGCACCATAAGATAAAGAAAGATTCGGTCACCTCCTTTAAGAAGCAAAATGAAGAACATATTCGGTCAAACTCAAGAAACAATAAGAACAAGGTTTGGTCAAAGTGAAAGAGGAGGAAAATAAGCAATACTCAACCTTATACTTAACAATCATTAAACATATGTTTTGGCCAACCCTTGAATGAGCTCAAATCAAGCAAATATTTAAGCCTCAAGGAAGAAGAGCTTCAGTTTCACTTAAGCATGAAGATCAACTTGCAGTTTTGAAGCTCCAAAGTTTAAACAATTTGGCCTTTTTAAAAATCAATGATAGATGAAGGTTTCTTGACTTGTATATGATCTTAACAAGTAGTAGTTTCATAGAACATGAAGTTTTAGTAGTTATGATGAAGGTTTAATGGAGTATTTAGGTTTTCTTCTCAAGGAAAATGAAAAACAAAGAGGAAAATGAAGTAAGAAGGAGGATGAAGCCTAGAATGGTTCGGCCAAGGCATATATTAAAGTGAAATATGACTAAATGAAGACCTAATTTTATATAAGTCATGGTCCAATTAGCGCATGACCACCCTAAGTCCAAATACACCCTCAACCATATGAATTAAGCCTCCATATACCCCCTAATACATATTCCTATACGTATTTAACTTAAATTCCTCCAATCACCTTCCATTTTTTAGTATTTTTATACCAAATACATACCTCATACTCAATATTTTTTATTAAAATCCTCCTACACATTCCACTACCAAATAAATAATCATTTCTCTTTCATCCCACTATCTCAAATACCCATGCTCCTTTTTTTTTAAATACCAATATATTAATTAAAATAATCCTCTACTCTCTCAATATTCCATACCTCATACAATAATATATTTCAAATCTCAATAATTCAAAATTCCATTATTTATTTATTTCTTATTTTCTATTTAAAATAATCCATAATATCTTCATAATTCATTTTCTTTTTCACTTAAATTT
This sequence comes from Dalechampia spathulata, assembly GCA_948192965.1. Lineage (NCBI taxonomy): Eukaryota > Viridiplantae > Streptophyta > Magnoliopsida > Malpighiales > Euphorbiaceae > Dalechampia > Dalechampia spathulata. The sequence continues at coordinate 22,433 of CANYBF011935135.1, forward strand.
ATACTCTAATATCCTACATCATCAATCCACTTCCAATATAATAATACCCTCCACATCATCCATAAATTATACTAATTAAATATTTTCTATACATACCAAATTGTATTTTCATTCATATTATACGTATGCATTTATACATATGTATTTATTATATGGTCCATAATTATACATAATTATTAATTATGTATATTATTAATATCTCATAATTTTATTATGCATTCATATGCAATTAATTATTCCATATCGTATATACACTTGTATATACATATATATTCCATTCGTATAAATTATTTGTACTTGTATTAAATTATACGATATTATGACATTATAACCACTCTTCATATATATACATTTCATATTAATTCTCGTATGCTTATACATATAATTCATATACGTATGAAATATTTTACGTATTTCATTTAATATGATCAATTGCACGATCAATTAATTATACGACCCGTTAATTATCCCGTTTAATGATGCTTAAATATTTTATGTGTACTCGATATTATTTTCGTCAATATTATTGATGACATATCCTTAGAATTATTATCAACTTCAAGTCATTAATTTATCATTTTGATGATACATATATTTAATGATCGTATCAATAAGTACGATCGACCATTTTTTCAGTATCTCGTAAACTTCCCATCATTTCATCATAAAATCATATATCTTAAAACATATCATTTATTTATCATTACATGCATAATTCATATAAAAATCCACATCATCATCCTAATTTAACACGTATAAAGCATAGTACTACATACATATATCATAACAGTATGTGCCAAAAATGAGGATGTGACAAGGTTGACCTATCCTTGGTGGAACATTTAACATTTGACAATGAGAACATACATTAACTGTATTCTATTACCAAGGTTGAAAGCTTATGCTCACTACAATTTTGCTAAAGTCTATCATTAGTATAGCCATATATAAACTATGCATCAATCATTGCAAGGGTTTAAAGGAGGATGACTATTGTCTTCCTTCTTCGATTATGTGGAGAGAACTTGACCTCATTACAGGATTGTTGTTGACCCTCACTTTTCACCATCGTATAATTTTTGGATCTTTGTTAATTCGGCTAGGATTTAGTCCCTGATGTTGATCCCGATTATACATATAGGCCTTCGTGCCTTCCTCTATGTGTTCTGATGCGCAGAACATTTCAGGACTGGTGGGGCCCATCATGGTGCCTGGCGGGACCCGCCGCGTATTCTGAGTATTCTGTGCACGCAGAACACCTTCCCTGCCATGTACGGGGGGATAAAACACTTGAAATGCAAAGTATTGCATTTTTGGCCCCAGGTACTATTCATCGTGAATAGTACATAGGTGGGGCCCACTAAACAGAAGTGGGGCCCACGTCCCCAATTACTTATTCTGTGTATTCTGTACTTACAGAATACAATTTCATGTTACCTTACATAAGGCACAGCGTTTGGCATCGTAAATGCCACCTTCTGGGCCCACTACGCTGTGGGGCCCATTTAGCAATAGCGGGCCCGCTGCTCCTATTTCCTATTATGTGTATTCTATACTTACAGAATACATTCCATACCTGCATACGCATGGTAGGATACATAGAATGCAAAATGTTGCATTTTAGGCCTAGGTTAGTATTCACTATGAATAGTATATAGGTGGGGCCCGCTTTCCCAATTAGTCAAATCTATGTATTTTGTACTTACAGAATACATTCCGCCATTGCCTTATGCAAGGTACATCTCGTGGCATCCCAAATGCCACGTTTATAAGCCCACCTCGCTTTGGGGTCCGCTAAACACTAGTGGGGTCCGCTAAACACTAGTGGGGTCCGCTTCCCCTATCGATCACTTTAATGCGTTTTGTACACACAGAATGTACCCTATCAGCTGCCTCACTCGGGGTAAAACACTTGGTATGCTTATTGCCACTTCCCGGGCCTTTTTGCACTGTGGGGCCCATAGGGATACTATTCATCATGAATAGTACCCAGGTGGGCCCACCGCCCGAATTCACCAAACTAAGTTTTCTTGACACGTAGAACACATTTTCGCTATTGCCCGCATGAGGCACGGCTCACGGCACCCCCGTTTGCCACTTTTGCCCTTAATGGGCCTATTGGGCCCAATAGCCAAAACTCGATGTTCGGGGCCGAATTTGAGAAAACTTATAACTGCAAAGTTTCTCGAAATGTCGTTTACACTTTCTTGGACATATGAAACGCATCCTGTTTCGACCGTACGAGGTGGAGCGTATAGGCAACGTGCGTAGCGCATAGCCCTATAGGCTACGCACGTTGCATAGTAATCTCCTAAAAAGACGTTTGGCCCGGGGCCATTTCGGGACCTAATTTGGAAAAACTTTCTTCTGCAAAGTTGTTCCTCACGTCGAATAA
>CANYBF011935694.1:0-13175 GCA_948192965.1 Dalechampia spathulata
AATATCATGGACTTCAATATATAGTTTAATACTCCAAGTAAACAAGTTCATTTAAAACATTGTACTATATAATGAATAATGCCTTTATTAATGAAAATGTATAGTACAAATACACATGATGCTCTAGAGCATACACTAACAGAAAGATAGTACTTTTATGTTTGAAACTAGTATTACATATGGTTAAGATATGAACATGCATTCTATTTGCATTAATGAGATTAAAATATTTGCATGAAAAATGTTAAAACCGATACAAAAGTTCCCCAATATGCATTACACTCCTGTCATTGACAAGTCTCGTGTGAGATTTTTTGATCAATTACTTTGATGCTCTTCTTTTTCTTTTAAAGAGCTCTAACTTTTGCATAAGCCATCCAAGCAAATTTTCAACTCATCGAGCAAACTTTTTTTTTTATCTTAACTTTTGTATGAACCACCTATGTAGGTTTTCAGCTCACCAAACTTTTATTTTTTATTTATGCTTTTCTTTTTACCCTTTACTCTAAATAAAATACTTCTTCAGCTAGTCAAGGTTGACTGGTTCAAAGAACTCATTACCCTCCAAGTTTAAAATGCGGACAACGCCTTTGGATAATATCTTCTTAACCAGGAATAGGCCCTCCCAATTAGTTCTGAACTTTCCATGCAGGTCGCAGATAGCCAATCTAACTTGCTTCAGAACTAGATCACCTTCCCATATAGTGATAGGTTTGGCCTTCTTGTTGAATGCATTTACCATGCACTTCTTGTAAAGCTATAAATGATGGAGAGCCTTTAGCCGTTTCTCATCAATAGAAACCAGCCTTTTCCATTTAGCTTCTAGCAACTGAGCCTTGAGAACAACCCAAAGTGACTTTAGCCCCACTTTAACTAGCAATATAGCTTCTGTCTTATGAACTAGAGAATAGGGGGTAGCACACGTAGGACCCCTTGCAATGGTTTTGTAACCCCATAAAGCAAATGATAGCTACTTATTCCAATCTCTATAAGTCTGCACTATATTGACTAAGATCCTCTTGATCATCTTATTGATTACTTTGACTGCCTTATTAGCTTAAAGGTAATATGGAGAAGATTGATGATGCTCAATCTTATATCTGTCTAACAAGTTAAACATTTGGCCGTGGAACTGCACTCCATTATTGGATACCAAGTGATGTAATACCTTATATCGACATATAAGATTCTTCTCTATGAACTTGGCAACCTGCTTTACCCCTAGTTTATCGTAGGATTTTTCCTCCACTCACTTAGAGAAATAATCAATAGCCACCAATATGTATCGATGCCTGTTCAAAGCCTTAGGGTGGATCTCACCCATGATGTCAATTCTCCAAACTAAGAAAGGTCATGGCATCGTCAAATTCTACAATTTAACCAATGGTATATGACTCAGATCTCCATGAATTTGGCACTCATGACATCATCATATAAACTATATATAGTTTATCTCCATGGTAAGCCAGGAATATCCTTGGCAGAGGATTTTTCTATATAGAGTGAATCCATTCATATGGGACTTGCATACACTAGCATGCATTGCCTACATGATTGATTTGATCTCCTTCCCTGATATGCATGGAAGTTGTAGACCATCAATTATTCTTTTATAGAGAATGCTATTATGCCAGGTAAAATTGGCTGCTAACCTCCAGAAAGCTAGCTTATTAGTCTTATTAGCTTCTTTTGAATAAGTATCGATTCTCAGAAAGTTCATGATATCAGTACACCATGGAGCCTCATCATGATATCAGCATATTCAACAATCACTTTGCCTTTGATCACCTTCTTAGTGATAAATTACACATCCAACTCTAATAACAGGATCAGACACCTGGAAAGTTTCCCCACTAACAAAGGAGCTTCATACAAGTACTTCATAGGGTCAACCTTGGAGATTGCCTAAACTTGATATGATTGGAAGTAGTATTTGAGCTTCTTAGTGACCTAGACCATAGCCATACATAGCTTCTCAACAATGTTGTATTTTCATTCTATTGGCAATAGTTTCTTACTCAAGTAGTAAATGACATGCTTAATTCTATCTTCATTCTCCTGAGCTATCATAGCAACTTTCTTAGATGCTATCAAAGTTGATAAGTCACAGACATCACTAGAGATGGTGAACTGCTGGTCAAAGAAGTCATCTGAGTTAAGCAACTTGGGAGCACCCTCGTACTGCATCTCCCCTTGAATAATAGCAACCATCCTACATTCTTCTGGCTTATCCAAAGTATAAGAATTGAGCCTAATGCAAAACCTCTCCTCCCATATGGTTGTAAGAATGTTAAACTCCACCAAACTCTGCTGGTACCAGCCCAAACCTTTGCTAGACACAAAGTTCATGTTACACAACATATTCTCTATGATGGGACTTGGTTGGTATGAGTATGACTTAGGTTCTCTGATGGAAGCAATCTAAAAACCAGTTATGAGAGGAACATCCTCTCTAATGCAGGCTAGGGCAACCTCATCATCTACTACATTATTGACCACACCCTCGTTATGTGGAAACTTGATCTTATGGTGTAGGGTGGATAACATACATCCTAGGGGATGAAACCATGGTTGGCTAAATAGTAAAGTAAATGATACTAGAATGTTGAAGACTATTAACTCCACCATTAACTCAATCAACCCGATAGTAATAGTAGCAGTGAAGGTATTAGTAACCTCTTATTTTGACTCATCATAAACCCTTATAATATTCTTAGATGGCTTCAAGTATGAAGGCTAGATCTCAAGCTTAGGCAACACCTTAAGAGATAGGCATTGATGCTAGAATGATCATCCACCATGACATAAGGAGTGGAGAAGTTCATGATATGCACCCTGATGAAGAGTGCTTTGTTGTGATGAATACCCTCAATCGGTAAATCTGCATTTGAGAAAGTGATCATGATAGATTAAAACTCTTGGTTCACCAACTGATTTTTCATGCTAAAGGTAGAGATAGATGGAGAAATCCTCATGCTAGAGAGTGCCTCGACGATAGCCCATCAATGCTACTGAGAGGATAACACCAAGTCCTAAATGTTAATATTAGCTTGTGACTTCTTCAACTGCTTGATGATAACATTCTTAGGCTAGGCAACCTTATCATTAGGTTGTAGAGTTGGAGCACTACTGGAGATAGCCTCATCCCTAGCAGGTCTAGCCCTGGTCATCTTCCTTAGAGCATCCAACTTCTTGCTCAAGTTGGGAGGAGTTAACACCTTGCTACTATGAGTCATGTTGTGAACTCAAGGGGACATCTTATTGATAACTAACCCCTTCTACTGGTTAGGAGACTTAGATGTTGGCTTGGATACCTTAGGATTCCCAGTCAACTCATCTTTCTTGGAACTCTAAACCTTTGCTAATTTAAATTTAGAGGAACTGTGAGTAGCTATAGACTCATCCTTTTAATTATTATACCATATGTCAATAGCATGAATGTCGAACTCACCATCGGGCCAAAACCTGATAATAGGTAGCTGAGTAACTGCCTTACTGCCAAGGGGAGAGAAGGAGTTAAGAACCAAGGATTATGGTAACCCTAATTAGAGCATGTAGGTACAGTTAGCTTTGTGGTAATTAGGCAATGGGTTTATTTTAGTTGAGGGTTGGATTTCTCAGTATCTTCAAGGTCACCAAAATCAATAAGGTCTTGAATAACCCACCTGAGAGAATGGTAGTCATCAGTATTATGGCCGTGATGTTGATGGTAGTGACAGTAGGTTTTGGTGTCTAATGAGGTTGGGGCTGATGTTTGGAAATTGAGCTCAAGTGGCTCTATAAGTTTGGTTTTAAGAAGACGTCCAAAAATCTTAACAAGTGGCATCCTAAGATTTGGTACCTCTAGGATTGGGTAGTGTTTTGAAGCATGGGATTCTGTGTTTTTAGGGCATTTATGTAGTAGGATTTATGCTATGTTTGGGTGTATGTGGTGATTTTGGGTTTAAGGAAGGAAGGCTCCTTTTTCTTCAACCCCTTGGTTTATTCAATCCGTTAGTAGATAAAGTAGATATCCTCAAAGGTATGGAATGTCTGATACTTTAACTTATCCTGGTACAGTGGCAGTGACCCTATAATAAGCTTGTTAATCATGTCTGATTCGGATGGCTTTTGTTTTACCAATGTAGCTTTGCCCATCCACCGGCTAAAGTAGGCCATGAATGACTCATTAGCGTTCTGCTTGACCATCTCTAGATCTAATAAAGTAACATCAAATTGAGATTTGAACCCATATTACTTGTAGAAAGTAGTGCAAAGAGGCTTCCACTCGATCGTGGTTGCCTTGTTCAGACTATGATACCAGACTAGTGTTGGTTCCTCTAGAGAGTTACACTAGGAACTTGAGGCATGATACTCTCAACATGTTAGGCAAGCAAAAGATGATCATTGTCCGATCATATGAGGGATTATGGCAAAAATCCAACAGTATTTTGGTATGATCATATTACTATGAGAAGAGAATGGCAATGGAATATGCATGAGGTACATGACTAATACAGAATTATGAGAAGATTCTAATTCTTAGCAGAGTAAGACAATATGATCATATTGCTATGATAAGAGAATGCTAGTGGTATAGGCATAAGGTATGCAACCATATAAAATCATGAGAGTATTTTGACTCTTAGCAGAGCAATATGAGGTGAGAAAAGTAGCCAAATTTAGGTAAATCCACTGATATGATAGGATATAGATCCACATAGCATGTGAATAAAGGGTCCTAGTTTTGGAATGTTGCTATGGTTAGCTATATGGGCTTTAGTCTGGTAAAAATAGGCTAAGGTCCCCCACCACATTGCCCATAACCTATCTAACTCAATTAAATCATTGATATAGGATTATACCTAGCATCTATCTGTTAGGAATCATCGATGGTCAATGGTATAAGATAGTGAATGGTGAAGGTAGATTCACTTTCTCGAGGAGTCGAATGGAGTCTAAGGTACTCACTCACCCATAATCACCAGTTTGACATGGGACAAACAATGGTGCACAAATGCAAACTGTGTATATGAAATGCAATACAATCACCCTAATAAAAATGGGAAAAGTAATATGAAACTCATAGATTTTAATGCCACCACACTTTAGTCATAAGTCCCTAGTAAAGTCCCTACTGTGGACAAGGCTTTCACGACTACCCAGAGTGAGGCTTGTGATGTATGAATTAGGAGCCTACTTAGAGCAAAAATGTAGTCTTCTCGAGGGGTTATCTTGAGGAATGAGATGGACTCAAAAGAGTTATAAGATGAAATCACCACTAGATAGTTCCAGATTTGGTTCAACTGACCTATTAGCATGAGTGCTAAGTCAAACCCTTTAGAGATGGGTTCGGGTGGTTAACGTTTAAAAACATTCAGATGATTTTATCATACTATAAATAATTACATTATTGATGTTGTACAAAAATATAGTAAATGTTTAAATTATTTTATTTAAATGTATATATATATAACTAGTATCATTGGAAAATATAATTATATTTGACATAGTAAAGATTATTAATAAAGTATTAAAGGCTGGTGTTATTTGATAAATTATATGATAAAAGAAAATGATAAGTGAATGAATAGTTAAAATAAGGGATAAGTTAGAATTTATTTATGAATGGTAAATTTAGCGATCATCAAATTATACATAGTACTTAGTTATAAGCATGTATATTCATATGAACTAGCTTATGAACTAATTAAGATAATCTTTAATTAATTGTTTAATTATATAAGGTCATAACTTGTTTAGATGTGACTTGAGTGAAGGGATAAATTGCATGTGTGTGCTTATGAATTTTTAGAATAAGAATAACTTTATAGGCTGCTAATTTTATGTATGATATAACTACATGAGAGCACATAATGAATGAGGTTAGGGGTAGTTTTATTGAATCTAAATAGAAGGTATACGAGACTCATATACAAACATAAATTAATTAAATTAGAAAGCTAGATATATGATTATGTAAGAGTAGATTTAAGATCAAATGAGTATTAACCATGTTGCACATTTATGTTAGTGAAGAGATGTATGGGTCTCTCTTTTTTTAACTAAGTCTTATGCTAAATTTTACAATGAACATTGGATAAATGAGTTTGTAATGGCCTAAGAGAGTAAGAAGAGTTGTATAAGCATAAGAGGATAGAATCTACCACTTAAGCATGACCCTTATGCCTATGATAAGTGGTGAATCATCCTTAACTAGCAAGTTTTAATCCAATAATTAACTAAACTACATAAGTAGGCTACATCTTAGGTGAGGGTTAAATTGATGAAGAGAAATTCTAACAGAAAATGGGACTGAGTTGTAGAATTAGAGTTGTCTAAATTACTTACCAAGATTCATTCTTCATTTAGCCAAGGTTTAGGGAAAGTTCTTAAACCTCTATGAACTCTTAAAAAAAGCTTGATGATTACTTAACACTAGTTGTGCATGGAGTGGGTGATACGAAGATCTTGGCTGAATCTTAGATTACTATTTATATATCAAACCACTGATTGAAAATATAAAAGGACCATAATTGCCATATAATAAATCAATTTCTAGGTATGGCATTCAAATATGTATATGTTTGTGTTTAGTAATCATTGCATGGCTAAAATATTGAGTTATACATACATATCCCTCCCTATATATACATGCTCATTATCAGTGTTATTTATGATTAGTAACTAGTGGTTAAAATAACTAAAACATTATATGGAAACGGGTATGATAAATGCATGTATTGCCTTTATATGTATGACTATCGTGATCTACCTTGGTGAGAACTGTCGAGTATGTGACTATTTCACTAGTAAAGTGTGTGTTCATAAATGTAATTTACTAGCTAATCAAGATTCTTCAAGAATGTATAACATGTTATTTATGGAAGAATTTATGTGAGCAAGCCTGCAAGCTAGTAAATAGGGGAGTATGGGGTATTAAATAATTTATGTGCTAAGATTGGGTGCATGAGGTATTTCTAAATAATTTTTATTAAGGTTTGAATTGAATAAAGCAAGTTAGTTTAGAGAGAGAATCAGGAGTTGTACCAAATCTTAAAATTTCCATATATAAATAATTCATGAACTTAGTAAACTATTGTTATGGTATTGATAATTATGAGGGAGAACCAAGTAAGTAATAATTATCGCTATCTTGAGAACAAGATCTTAATGTTAACTGAAGTAGCTTTTCTTTGATTAAAGAGGTTGATAATTCTTTCATGAAATTATATGATAGTGGTTGGATATTTGAATTTTGGTTATAAATGCTTGATAAGCTTATAGATTGGATACTTAAATGTATGAAATAAAGATATTTAATATGAAAAATTAAACTCTATATATATAGTTAACTAATTGTTTTAAAGCAATTAACACTAGCCTATATATATATAGTTATGAGAAAAATAAATATTTCTTTTATACCATGTATATAAGAATATAGATGGTTAAGGAGTATGATTAAAGTAAGCTAATTATATATCCTTAAATCTATATTTATTGCATATAAATTATAAGATGGCATTAAGAGTTAATAAGTCAAAAGAGTAAAGAATTGAATTACTCCTACTTATTAAATTATATATTTATTTAATTATAACTCAAGTAGTGATCATGAATAACCATATGCTACGGAATTTATAAATAATAGTAAGATGAAGAGAGTGCAGATAAGAGATTGGTAGTCAAAATAGTTATGTATGTGTGAGAATAATTAGAAGTTAAACGATATATATAAAAATATCAAGAATGTTAATATGAATGTATGAAATATTTACATGGATGTTTGATTAACATGTCAAGGTATTTGTATTTCATAAGTGAAGAAAATAAGGGGATTGCATCTTCTGCTTTACAAATGGATAATTGCAAAACTAAAATAGGTTTGTGTCTAATAGTGATTATACTGTAAATGAGATTCATAAGTAAAATAAAGAGGGAGGCTTGATGATTCAATCAATTTATTGTTAACCATTATGAATATTTGATTATTATTTATTAACATTGGATATATGATATATTAATATATCTTAGAATCTTATTGATTTACACCTGTGCCACCATTATGTAAATGCATACACAATAAAATCATGTATCATAAATCATTAGCATGACATTTAGAGGAATAAGGGAGGTACAAATATATATATATATATACACACACACATATAAATATATATAAAGGGTAGAATAAGAGAGGCATCAGTATATTTATATATTGAAATGATATAAAGATAAAGAATATAGAGATACTGGAAAAATAAATTATTGAAATTTACTTAGTGTAGATTGTGCATAATCATAGACAAAGGTTGATACGATCATAGAGAAATGACGAATTCACTGAAAAAGGTGAATTCATAAAGAAGTGATGAAATAATAAAGAACAAAGGAATGTAATTCATATTTACATTCATTACCATATAGCATATCACAACTACGGGAACAAGGGAATGCAAGTCATAATTGCATTCATCAGCATCAAGCATATTTTTGCTATAATTTGATATACAAAATGATATTATGATTAATCTATAGGAAAGATGAATGATATACAAAATTAGCCACAGAGAATTATTATAATGTTAATTCATTATTGATTGTATAACTTTATTGGCTACTATATTTATTATGATTAATTATTATATATTTCATTTATTATTTTTATTCATTCTATAACATGATAATTTAAATTTTATTCACGACATAATTATTATTAGACACCACTGGGTTTAAATTCAATATTTATCATTTGATGAACGCAGGATGGAGCAGTTTAAAGGGGCATCTAAATCAATGAGATATCAACGCAATCAAGATATTTCAAGACTTGTATGACCCTTGAAATCATGTTTTAAACTATATAATGTATTCCTAGCGGATATTTTATTATGCTATCGTCATTGTACAGTTTATGGGCAGTAAAATATTTTATACATGTAGATAGTAGAAATGCTAAAATTTCTTAATATGGTTTGTTTAAATTATAGAAATGTTATATGTATTCGGTAGTTATCTAATAACATGTCATAAATTCATATGTAGATATTTTATTTGAATAGGTGATATTTGAACCACATGTCATTAAATAAATATTTATAAATACAAACCAGACATATTCCATCAAAAATAATTTCACAAACCCCTTGTAAAGTGATTAATGAATTCCTAATTACATAATTTTTATTAATCATTCTACTGGAGCATGTTTCATCAATCACGTTTGACATATTATAATGGTATGAGAGCTATAATTAGCTTATGATCTTAAAAATGACTAATAAGGCTATGATAATTAGGGTAAAAGGTGGAGGTAATTGATGAATGTTAATTTGCATTCTTGTTTAGTCGCTTGTGGTTAGTGTTTAATGTTCATTTTATTACGTTTTTGCTTTAATTTAGTAGAATTTGATGAGTTTGTTAAGTGTGTAGCATTGGAAAAACAACAGAGAAGAAATGAAGCATTTTGGGACTTAAAGGAGCAAGTCACAATCGTGACATTCAAAGTCACGATCATGACAGAAGATATGCCAAAAGGAAAAAGAAGCTAAGTTAAGTCACGATTGTGACATTCAAAGTCACGATCGTGACAGAAGGAAGAAAACCCAAGGACCATCTAACAAGCAAGTCATGATCGTAACTTCTCAATTATGAGTTATTTAAAGCTCAAAATCTGTAGAAGATTGAGTGGGAAAATGGGATCCATGGGGGGAACAAAAATAAAAAGCCTTAACGGAGACCTCATGGGCAAAGAAATCAACAAGATGCGCAAGGATGCAAGCAAATTGAAGTTAAAGCTGGAGGACCCCCCACTCAAAGCATAAAAGGAGGATGGCATCTAGGGTTGAGGGGAATTCACTATCTGCAGAAGGCAGTAGTCCAGTCCTTAGGGTAAAGTTTTGTATAGTGCTCCCTTTGTTCCTTATTTCTTCTTGTATTTCTTATAGCCATGAGTGGCTAAGTACTTTGAGTAAGGTTTGATTTCTAAAATCCATTGTTAGGATAACATTGTGCTTGTCTGAATATTACTATGAATGTTTAATTTTAAAGATTGACTTTAGAAACAAAATCTCTGCTTTACAATTGCAATGAGAGTTAGGTTGTAGAATGCTTGTTCATTGAGAGATGTTCAATTCTAAAGGTTAGTTTCTAAATAATTTCTTATGCTCTATAATCACAACGAGAGTTGGATTGTGAAATGCTTATTCATTCTGGTTAGGTGGATGTGTATGAGAGATCTATGTGTTCCTAATTCCTGTATGATTGATTATTAGCTTCCCTAATTAGAGGACCATGATAGTGACTAAGTGGATCCAAGATTAGCCAAAAGTTTAGTTGGTTTCACCTCGAGAGAGGGCTATTAATGCTGTAGAATATCTTGGGTAGTAATAAACACATGACTGGGATCCTAACTTGGAGATAAAGATCTCAAATCCTATATTTATCACCATTGTTTCACCTTCTTATCCCTAAGTTTAGCTTACCTCATTACTTACTTACATTTATGAATAGTTACTTTCAAATGCCAAACCATTATTGTTGCTTATACAGACTGGAAATTCAAGTAGTGGTGGATAGACAATAAATCATTGTGGGATCGATATCTAACTACAATAATCTGTATGGTTGCAGTGAAGTAATGATCAAAACTACTATTATTTCAGGGACTATCAGTAATCATGATCCACAATAGGGTACATTAGAGGCTGGTAACAAAGTTAAGGTTAGACAAGTCCCCATAGAGCAAGCTAAACTAATTGAAAGGTGTCTCCTACAAAATAGCCAACAACATCAACAATAGACTCGGTAGCTACACAAATAGCTAATCTTTTACAAATGCTTTAGGGTGAGATAATCTTGGTTATATAGGTGCAGCCATAAATAGCTGAGAGTGAGCCAGCTCAGAAAGATTTTGAGAAATTAAGTCTGTATGGAGCAACATATTTTTTTAGCACTACAGATCCATATATTATTGAGATATGGTTAGAGTGAACCAAACAGGTATTAAGGAAGTTGGATTGCATTGACCAATGGTGGAAGACAATACATAATAGTTTGACAAAGCCATCAGTGCTTACTTGGGATGATTTTTAGAAAAAGCTTAGGTAGAAATATGTACCTTCAGCATATACTGATTAGAAACTATAGGATTTCCTTAACCTAAGAAAAAGAGATATGACAGTAGTAAAGTATAAGAAAAATTTTATATTATTAGCTTACTATACTACCAATATACTTATTACTGGTAGAGAGAGGTGTAGGCAATTTGATTAGGGATTGAGACCTTGAATTCAGGCATTGGTATAGGGAATTAATTATGAGGATTTCTCTACATTGATGGCTAATGCACTTGGGTAAGAGTGTACTATTAATGAAGAGGAGGAAGGTAGAGCCAAGTAGGTAAGGAAGTTAGTAAAAGCTGTTAGCTTGTCTACTAATTACAATAGAAGAAGGAAGTTTAGAAATCCTCTCATGCTCAAAAGATGAGTTATAGACCACCTATACCTAGATGACGATAATTTAGTCAGTTATCAGAACAAGGTGACATAGGATTTAGATAGTGTTCTACTTATAACATATATTATTTCAAAGTTTGTAAAGTAGGAATCGGAGTATGTTACCGATATATAAGCTTAGGTCACTTTACCAAAGATTGTATAACTCATGGAGTTATGCCTTTACACATTATGGTAGAGGGAGGTAGTTATAGATATAGCACACTTGTTAGACTTACTTTTTCAGTTTCATAGTCTGGCGATAGAGGTAGAGGCCAAGGCAGAAAAGCTAAGATGGACAGAGGTAGTAGTCAGAGTTTAGTCAACTACAACTTAGCCCGTGGAGCTCTAGTTAGAGCTTAAACTATGCACCAATGAAAGGATGCACCAAGTGTGGATATGGTAGTCGGTAATTTTCTAATCCTTGATCATGAAGCATTAATTCTATTTGACTTTGGATCATCTCATTCATATATAAATGTTGAACTTGCTTACATATCTAATTTTTTGGTGTCTAGTCCACTAGGACAACATGTAATTGTTAAGCTGATATTTAAGGATTATCCATTAAATATGTATGGTGTAAAATTTCCATCTGACTTGATTAAGATACCATTTAAAGAATATGATATGATACTAAGGATGAACTGGTTATTGAAATATCAAGCAGTAGTTGATTTTAAATTGAAGATAGTGGTTTTTAAAGATCTTATTTATGCTAGTGTTGAGACACATGGTTGTAAACCACTAGCAGCGGCTATAATTCTTTGAGCAACTACTACCAAAAAATTGTTAATATAGGGTTGTGAAGCATTTTTAGTGCATATGATGGATACTCAATTAGAAAGACTAAAGCTTAATGAAATACTTGTAGTTTGTGATTTACCAGATGTCTTCTCGAAAGAATTACTAGGTTTACCACAAGTTAGAGAAGTATAGTTTGAGGTTGAAATAATACTTGGTACAGAGCCGATATCAATTACACCTTATCGAATGGCACCAACAGAATTAAAAGAGTTGAAGACTCAATTGTAAGAACTATTAGATAAAGGGTTCATTAAATTGAGTGTATCATTATGGGGAGCACTAGTACTATTTATTAAGAAGAAAGATGGCATGTTATGATTATGTATAGACTACAGACAGTTGAATAAAGTGTTGGTTAATTAAAACACTTGTTGAGCAACGGAAGGTGAATTTTAAAATTTTCAAATTTAGTATTTTATGGATCTTTGCAACCCCATGTAATAACACATCACATAAGAGAAAATTAAGAAGGAGGATGTGTAAAACTTACATTAATGCTGATCTCCTTCTTTCTTGATCGTCAGAAAAGTTGTAACAAACTTTTCAATCCCCAAGTGTAGAGGATCTCCAAAATATCCACACAAGTCAAGAGATCAAGTTAGTAATCTAGATTACAAAATTAAATCATTTAGAGACTAGTAAAACAATTTAGAAAGGAGAGTAAAAAGGATGTTTGATTCGCTTCTTCTAAGTGAATCTCCTTCTTCTACTTCTTGTGTTCATTTAGCTTCAGTTTTTCTTGAAAGAAAAAGGCTGCCATATTTTTCTAGAAGCAATAATCATATAATTGTATTCTCTATTAATAAATAATAAAAGCCCTAAACCTAATGTAACCCTAACTAGGTTTAAGGTTACTTAGGTAATTTTTGTATAACATATTATTAAAATTGA
>CANYBF011935810.1:0-14909 GCA_948192965.1 Dalechampia spathulata
AGAGTCAAAATCCTTTCATGATTCCGTATGGTTGCCCAACCTCACGCCTATTCCACGGGTGTACTTTTATCATAACAATATGATCATGCCCATATTGGTTTGCTAAGAGTCAGAATCCTTTCATGATTCCGTATGGTTGCCCAACCTCACGCTAATTCCATGGGCGTACTCTTATGATAACAATATGATCATGCCCGTATTGCTCTGCTAAGAGTTGGAATCCTTTCATGATTCCATATGGTTACATAACCTCATACTAATTCCATCGGCATACATTTATCATTATAATATGGTTAGGCCAAAATGCTGTCAGGTTTTTACCGTAATCCCCCATATGATCGGGCAACGATCAAACTCTCTTGCTTGCCTTATTTGAGAGAATCGCACCTCAAGTTCCCAGTGTAACTCCAGGTTAGTATCCCTACCTAGGACAAGAGAACTTGAATTTACCAATTCTCATGGAGGTATAAGGTTGGAAGGAAGCGCTGCTGCATGCTACGTGTTTGCTAACCCTTTCGTGTTTTCTGCCAACCACGCATACATGCATACGCCTGCAATATCCTAACAAATTTTGCTTTTGCATCCATAATGCTGGATGTTCCTAGCATAGGACACACATACATCCTACGTGATGCACTACATGCATACATGCATATGCATACTAACCCGCTTTGTTATAGCCATGACATTGCATATTTCCTAGCATAGGTTACGTATACATTCTACGTGTCACATCACATGCATCATACGTAACCACATATGCATACTCATGCATTCATGCTAACCTCTTTCTGCCATGTACAGAACCATGTCAGACTCTCAGAACACTAGAAATGTCACATCCTCATCTGGCCTTGCTGCCTCAACACTAGATGAGGCCACACTTGCTACAGTTTAGAAGCTCATCAACCAGTCTGTGGCCAAGCTTTTGAATGATGACTTCAATACCCTCCTGCAACAGCAGATCTAGGAGGCTCTCAGTCCTGTTGAATTCATCACCCCGCCAGCTTCAATCAAGGAAAAAGGGAAGAGTTTCAACCTGTATGACATTGAGACTGATGATAATGTCTTGCTCCATATGCATGATGTTTGAAAAACTGAGACCACTGTCTTGGAGCAAAAGATTGAACAGCTGCAGACCATCATGAAGACCAAGGGCATAAGAACCAACCTAGATTTTGATGAGTTCTTTGTCCGTGCTATCAAGGGGCTACCTGCCAAGTTCAAGCTCCCTGATGTTCCTAAGTACAATGGAGTTGGGGACCCAAAGAACCATCTGAAGACCTACACCATGTTGATTAGTACTACTGACTTGTCAGATGATCAAATTGTCAGGCTCTTCTTTATCTCACTAGAGGGACCAGCGCTAGCCTGGTATCACAGCCTCAACAAGGCAACCATGGTCGAGTGGAAGACTCTTTGTACCGCTTTCTGTAAATAGTACGGGTTTAAGGCCCGATTTGATATAACCCTGATGGATTTGGAAATGGTTAAGCAGAAAACCAATGAGTCCTTTATGGATTATTTCAGTCGCTGGATGAAGCTGTATTGGTCCAACATAAACCCTCTAAATCTGACATGATCAACAAGCTTATCATGGGGTTGCTGCCACTTTACCAAGATAAGCTGAGGTATCAAACATTCCACACCTTTAAGGACATATACTCAGTGGGACAACGTATCGAGCAGACCGAGGGTAAGAAAAAGGAGCTTTCCTTCCTAAAACCCAAAATCGTAGCCTACACACAAACACAACCAAAGCCTCACTATGCCAATGCCCTGCAAATTCCAAAACCATAGTACATCAATGTTGTGCAAACACCAAACCACATACTCCGGAACAATATGCCATCCCAGAAATTCTCAGATCTTGGAATGCCACTTTCCATCCTTAAAGCCAAACCCATCAAGCCCCTAGAGCTAAACTTCAAAACACCACCTCCAGTCATATTAGACACTAAAACCTACTGTCACTACCACCAACATCATAGCCACAACACCGATGACTGTCGCTCCCTTAGACTTGTCATTCAGAGCCTCATCGATTCTGGTGAGATCGAGGACCCTGAGAAATCCAAACTGTATACCAAGACAAACCCGCTACCAAACTACCATAAGGCCAACTGAACCTACATGATCCAATCAAGATTGTCGAAATCCCTGATCCTAAGCTCTTTTCTCCTCTCAACAGTAAGGGGAATGCTCAGTTACCTACCATTACCTTTCACCCCGGTGGTGGATTGGACATTGGTGCCATTGAAATATGGTATGAGAGCTCTGAGGATGAGTCTGCAGCTACTCAGAAATCCTCAAAACCTGAAGCATCGGATGCATAGGTTTCAGATAAGGGTAAGTCGATTGAGACTCCCAAGGTAGCCAGGCTAGCACCAAAGCCATCCAAGCAGCATAAAGGGTTAGGTGCCAACAAAATGTCCTCTCTGGTTTGCAACATGACTCGTAGTGGCAAGGTATTCACTCCTCTCGACCTCGGGAAGAAACCTAAAGCTCCCAAGAAGCCAACTGAGGCTAGGCCTGCTAGGGATCAAGCTGTTCCAAGCAATATTCCAGCTCTGCTGCCAACTAATTAGGTTGCTCAGCCTGGTAATGTTATGGTCAAATAGCTAAAGAAGACCCAAGCAAACATTAACGTCTAGGACTTGGTGCTATCCTCCCAACAGCATCAACGGGCCGTCATCGAGGCACTCTCAAGCATGAGGATCTCTCCCTCTGCTTCCACCTTTAGCATGAAGAGTCAGCTGGTAAACTAGAAGCTACCATCTAGCATGATCACATTTTCTGATGCGGATTTACCAGCTGAGGGAATTTGCCATAACAGGGCATTATTCATCAGGGTGAACATCATGAACTTCACCACCCCCTATGTCATGGTGGATGACAGCTCTAGCGTCAATGTCTGCCCATTCAAAGTGCTTCCCAAGCTTAGGATTCAGCTTTCAGACCTCAAACCCTGTAAAACTATTATTAGGGCTTACGACGAGTCCAAACGGGAGGTTACTGGCACCTTCACCACCACTGTCACCGTCGGTCTGATTGAATCAGTGGTGGAGTTCATTGTTCTAGAAATTTTGGTGTCATTTGTGCTGCTTTTGGGCTGACCCTGGTTCTATCCATTGGGAGGTATGCCATCCACCCTACACCAGAAAATTAAGTTCCCATACAACGAGGGTGTGGTTACTATTGCTGCTGATGATGAGGTAGCCTTGGCCTACATCAGAGAAGATGTTCCTCTCATGACCGGCTTTCAAATTATCGCTATCAGAGAGCCTGAATCCTACTCGTACCAACCGAGTCCCATTATGGAGAGGATGATGCAACTGATGCACTATGTACCTGGCATGGCTTTGGGCCTGTATCAGCAAGGCCGGGTTGAATTTGATATCCCTACAGCCATGTAGGAAGAAAGATACTACATTGGGTTTGATCCCTACACTTCAGACAAGCCAGAGCAATGCAAAATGGTCCTCTTCATTCAAGGAGAGACTCAACATGATCATTCTCCCAAGTTACCTAACTCGGAGGACTTCTATGAGCAACAGTTCACCATCTTTGATGATGTTTATGACCTGTCAGCCTTGACAGCACCTGGGAAGACTGCTGCTACTTTCACTATCAGCTCTGATGAAACTTTCCAGATATTTGGTGATGTCGCTAATCTCACCACTGGCCGCCTGAAGCCCAAACGTACTACAGTCGCTACACTAGGGTCCAAGCTATAGAACTTAGACATTGAAGACCTGCTACTGCCAAAGGTCTATGAGGATATCACCACGCTGGTGGAGAGCACCTTTGAAGAGATTGTATATGAGGATGATGATGTCACTATTTCTGTACTTTTTAATGATGATGTAACCCCATCTAAGTATGAAGCAATAAAGAGCAACTTTGCTTATGTTTACGATGTGTATTCTGATGGCATTGTGCATGAGCATGAGCATTACATGAGCATTTTTTATATTAACGCATCATGTATTGAAAATGTTAACATCAATACAGATGACAAGTCATGTCTTCTCCAGATTACCTCAAACTTTACCTTTAAAGAGAGAATAGAAATAATCATCGCATTGAAAAAACACATAAAAGCCTTTGCTCTAGGCTATGAAGATATGTCGGGTGTTGACAGATCCATCGCAGAACACAGAATTCCTACCAAGCCGGGGTTAAAGCCACTTAAACAGAAACTGTGTCACCTCCGACCAGAGTGGGCACAGAAGGTCAAGGAAGATGTCTAGAAGCAGTTGGATGCCAAATTTCT
This sequence comes from Dalechampia spathulata, assembly GCA_948192965.1. NCBI lineage: Eukaryota > Viridiplantae > Streptophyta > Magnoliopsida > Malpighiales > Euphorbiaceae > Dalechampia > Dalechampia spathulata. The sequence goes on from CANYBF011935810.1 coordinate 4,277, forward strand.
AGAGGTGGTTAACTATCCAGAATGGTTGGCCAATGTGGTTCCGGTTCCCAAGAAAGACGGCAGGGTCAGAGTCTGCGTAGACTACAGGGATCTGAACAAAGCATATTTGAAGGATGACTTTCCTTTACCTCACATCGATGTACTGGTCGATAGCACAGCCGCTAGTGCTATGTATTCCTTTGCTGATGGATTCTCTGGATATAACCATATCCTAATGGCAGTTACAGACAAGGTGAAGACAGCTTTCATCAAAGAATGGGGGACCTATTGCTACAAGGTCATGCCCTTTGGCTTGAAGAACTCATGTGCAACCTACCAGAGAGCTGCAACAACCCTGTTGCATGATTTAATCCACAAGGAAGTTGAAGTCTATGTGGATGACATGATGGTGAAGTCTCCCACCAGAGGAGAACATACAGCCGCTCTTGACAAATTTCTCATATGTGTTGAGAAATATGGACTTAGGCTAAACCCAAAGAAATGCACATTCGGGGTGACATCTGGCAAGCTGTTGGGTCACATTGTCAGTCAAAGGGGTATCGAGGTAGATCCTGACAAAGCAAAGTCGATCATTAAGATGCCTATTCCCAGAACTGAGATAAAAGTTAGGGGATTCTTAGGACAGCTCCAGTACATCAGTAGATTCATCGCTAAGCTCACTACCATGTGTGAGCCTATCTTCAAACTTTTGAGGAAGAATCAGCCTATGGTTTGGGATGAGAACTACCAATTCACTTTTGAGAGGGTAAAACACTATCTCTCCAACCTGCCGATTCTGCAACCACCTCGGCCGAGAAAACCATTGCTACTCTATCTAGCCTTAGAAGAGGAGTCAGTGGGCACTATGATAGCTCAGGAGAATGAAACCAGGGTCAAGCATGCTGTCTACTATCTGGGTAAGAAGCTTTTACCAACGGAGTGCAAATACAGCACTGTTGAGAAGCTATGCATGGCTATGGTCTGGGTTACCAAGAAACTCAAACATTACTTCCAGTCATACCAAATACAGACAATTTCCAAGGTTGATCCTATGAAGTACTTGTACGCAGCTCCTTCGCTAGTGGGAAAACTCTCCAGGTGGCTGATCCTGTTGTCAGAGTTTGATGTGCAATATGTCACTACCAAGGTGATCAAAGGCAGAGCAATTATTGAGTTCTTAGCATCCAGGCCGATGGATGACTCTGAGACTTTTGAACTGGACTTCCCAGACAAGCACTTGGGGGCAGTTGATGTCCATAAATGGTAGTTGCACTTTGACGGTATAGTTAACAAAAGAGGTGCAGGTATAGGAGTTGTGCTAATCACTCCTGAGGGCGAACTAATAATGCTTTCAAAGTGGCTGAGCTTCTCAATCACCAACAATATGGCTGAGTATGAAGCATGTCTCTTTGGGCTAGAAGCATTGCTAATGATTGATGCCCAAGATGTTCAGATATTCTATGATTCGATGCTCGTCATTCACCAATCCATGGCCAAGTGGGAAGTCAAAGAGGAAAGGCTCAAGCCTTATGCTGAATACATGAAGCTCATGGTCTACAATTTCAACTCCTGCCAATTTATTCATATGCCATGTGAAGAAAATCAGATGGCCGACTCCTTGGCCACATTGGCTTCAGTTTGTAAGAAACCACAAAGTCAAACTTGACCTATATTCATCGAGTAGTCAAGGATTCCTTGCTATTTTAGAGAACGGGTTATGGTGCTAAATCAGCAAGATGAGACTCCATGGTATGCTGATATCATGAATTTCCTGAAGACTAGTACTTATCCAGAGGAAGCTAACATAATTGATAAGCTAGCTCTACGCAGAATAGCAGCCAACTTCACTTGGCGCTAGGGTGTTCTCTACAGAAGAACCGCTGATGGTTTACAGCTTCGATTCATATCGGGAAAGGATATTGAGTCCGTCATGGAAATGGTACACGCTGGTGTATGTGGGCCCTATATGAATAGATTCATGCTTTACAGGAAGATCCTACGCCAAGGATATTTCTGGCTCACTATGGAAACAAACTACATACAGTTTGTTCGAAGATGCCATGAATGCCAGATTCATGGAGATCTGAGTCACTTACCACCAGTCAAATTGCAGAATTTGACAACGCCTTGGCCATTCTCAGCTTGGGGAATTGACATCATGGGTGAGATTCATCCTAATGCATCTAATGAGCACCGGTACATACTGGTAGCCGTTGATTACTTCTCTAAGTGGGTAGAAGCTGAATCCTACAGTAAACTGGGGGTAAGACAGGTTGTCAAGTTTATAGAGAAAAATATCATATACCGATATGGGATGCCGCATCACCTGGTATCAGACAATGGGGTACAGTTCCAGGCCCAAGTTGCAGACTTGCTAGAAAAATATGGGATTAAGCACCATCGATCCTCTCCCTATCGTGCTCAAGCTAATGGGGTCGTCGAAGTGGCTAACAAGACAATCAAGTGCATCTTGTCCAAAATGGTACAAACCTACAGAGATTGGCATAAGCAGCTGCCATTCACCTTATGGGGCTACATAACCACTATAAGGAGTCCCACGAGTGCTAGCCCCTACTCTCTAGTTTACGGGACAGAAGCCATGTTGCCAATTGAAATGGAACTAAAATCACTTCAGGTCATTCTGGAATATCAGTTGCCAGAAGCTGAGTGGAAAAGGGCTAGGTATGAGCAGCTGGTCACTATTGATAAGAAACGGCTGAAGTCTCTCTATCATCTACAGATTTACAAAAAATTCATGCTAACGCATTCAACAAGAAGGTCAAGCCTGTTGCCATAGAGGAAGGTGATTTAGTTTTGAAGCAAGTCAGACTGGCTATCTACGATTCTCGCGGGAAATTCAGACCTAACTGGGAAGACTCATTCTTAGTTAAAAAGATCCTCTCTAAAGGCACTGTTTGCATCTCGGATTTAGAGGGCAATGAATTCTCAGAACCTGTCAACCTTGATTGGCTAAAGAAATACTTTGTCTAGAGCAGAGGGCAAAAAGAAAAGTGATATAAAAATGAAAAGCCTGGTGAGTTGAAAACCTGTATAGGTGGTTCACGCAAAAGTTAAGGTAAAAGAATATTTGCTTGATGAGTTTAAAATCCACTTGGATAACTCATGCAAAAGTTAGAGCTCTTTAAAAGCAAAAAGGAGAGCGTTAGAATAGTTGATCATAAAATCTCGCACGAGGCTGGTCAATAACAGAGGTTGAGTCTGATGTACATCTGAAACTTTTGTGTTGGTTTTAACATTTTCATGTAAATGTTTTAATCTCATTAATGCAAATGGAACGCATGTTCATAAACTTAGCCTTTAGTAATACAAGTTGCAAACACAAAGCATTATCATCCTTTATTATATGTTGTTGCTTAACAATATCTTATAGTATAGGATTATAGCTTGGCGCAGCACCCACAGCTTGTACTCATCATCAGTAGCAGGTCCAGCTCCGGGAATCTCCACCAGCGCTATCTGGCGGTGAGGCCAGGTCCTCTCCACATGCTCTACAAAGCGAGGCACCAGCCTTCCTCCTTCAAACTTTGTCAGTCGAGGTATTGTCTATCGCTGGCCATACTGACGACAGATCCTACCAGGACTGTAGTGCGTACAACGCTTGAATCCCGACAGTGGGATATAATCTATGTAGGTCATTACAGTCACATGCTGTATACGCCACTAGGGACAGCTCCACTTGATCTCACTCTCAGGTCGGGTCCCTATCCACTCAATCCAGCCCTAGAAGTTCATCGTCTTTACCTCGCTAAAAGCATATCCTTGACACATATGGCTATGAGGTGCGTACCTCTCAAAATCACCCGCTGGCGGTGCCAGGATTTTGAACTTCTCTTGAAGCCAAACCTGTAAGAAAATAAGAAAAAAAATAATAAAATAAAAGCTCGCTGAGTTGAAAACCTTACAAAAGGCTGCTCAAGCAAAAGTTAGAGCGACTCGCTGAACTGAAAACCCAAAGGGGTAGTTCAGGCAAAAATAAGGGTCAGAAGCAAGATCAACAGCCCGATGAGCCGAAAACCTTACAAAAGGTGACTCATGCAAAAGTTAGGGTAAAAATATAAACTTTATAAGTTGAAAACTTGCAAAGGCAGCTTAGAATTCTCACCTGTAGAAGGAGTAGACTGCCACTGAAGCGCTCAGACTGTCCATGCTTCACTTTGTCCAGACCAAGGATCATCTCCGCAATGATCATAGGAAAAGGGGTACGACCCTCCATAATCTGATCTACCACAAGCCCTATCAAAAAGTCTCCATGACCGGATGGATCGACGAATAGGAACTATGCCAATAGTTTGAATCCAACTACCCTCAGCCATGACGGGTCTTCTATAGATTTCTAACCGCATAGCCGGAAAAGGGAAACAATATCTACAGAGCCGTCTGTAGTCAAAAGAGATCCCGCTTCCAGCGGACTAACATCAAAAACCTTGATCAGATATGAGAACGCATCTCCAACGCGCACTGGTACTGCCAGCATTGACTTCATACTATAGATAACCCCGAGGATAGCAGCAAACTCCTCGTACATCGGACATAACTCTACATGCCCGAACTGGAATACATGAACTTCTGGATACCAAAACTACACGGCAGCGTGCAGAAAAGCATGGTTAATCGAGACTTGCTGGAAAGTTCTCAAGTATTAGAGTCCGATACCACCTAGTCGATTCCACTCATTATTTCCCTAACGGTGGGAAAGAGCGCAGTAGGCAGACAATGACTGCTGAGTCATTGTATATCTAATTTCTGCAAGGAAAAGTAGATGAGTTATGTTATGCTAATAAACATATAAGCATGGTGTATTTATAAGCAGTAAACAACATTGGATTCCATTATCAAATTCAAAAGATACACAGTACAAGCCTTTGTCTATTTTTACAGTCTGTACGTAACAACCCTGGCGTACTAGGCACGCAATACTAGTCTGTAATGCGCTATCCTATCCTAATGCAGAATCTATAGAATTCTGACATCATGCATATGTACGTCTGATGTCGCACCTTCTCTATGCATCATTCTCCCCGGAGTGATCATCAGGACTGGGGGCATCCAAGATCTCAATATTGTAGTACAACAAACGCGCTGTCAACAAGGGGACCTCACATCCCATCTGCTCTGTCATCTGAGCATAGCAACCCTGCTCCTCTCGCTCCAACTGCCTACTCATCCACAAACATGAGCATATAGGCATATGAGGCATGTATCCATACATTTCCATGCACTCGCATTTACAACAGGTACTCACCATAAATATGCAACACATATCGTGGAACGCGTGCTGTATGTAGCAATTTTTGCTAACATGCGCCTAGCACTATACACCTCTGCTAATGTGCGCCACCCTCCCACTAAAATGCATATGAAGAATTTGGCCTCTGGCAAAAATTTTAGAATTTTTTGAGGTCATTTGCTCCGTCGAGCCCAATTTTCACGACCCCCAGTGTGTGAAAAATCCAGAAAATCAGTCAGAATGCAGCAGACTGATACTTAAAAATTCAGGTATTTTTCCTGGACTATTTCAATACTAATTTCACTGACAAATTATTTTTCTATGTCTGGAAAAGACAGGAAATTGATCCAGCAGATGATCAAGAGCGGTCAAGCCTTTGACTTCTGGTCAAGTCATTGACCAGATAGTGTTGTATTCCAACAGAGGGTCCCAAATGCAGACTTTGGAGACAGTCAACACTTATTTGATGGTGTGATAACAAGATCTAATGGTTGATCACCCAAACCCAGCAGAAGGTCACCTCTGGTTCCACTGTAGAACCGCCTGATCCAGCAGAGATCACCAAGTCAAGCCCTTGACTGCTAAACCCTAACGCATAGGCATCTGAACGCAGATTTCAGATGAATTAATCGCAAGGAAGCCATCGATCTTGCAGTGACCACCGGTCAGCTTTGATCGGAATAGCCTGAACGTCGGGCCCCCAGTAGTGGAATTGGGCTATTTACTGGTCAAAACCGTCGACCAAAAGTATCAGAGACCCAACAGAGGATCCTGAAAGCCATTTCAGAGATATCTGGCATTTATATGATGGCGTGAGAATAGACCCAGCAGATGGTCATCTAGGTCTCGCAGTTGACCATACAATCCAGCAATGATCATAGAGCCAATCCTTTGGTTCCTAAATCCTAGCGCATAAGCATCTGGATACCAGCTCCAGATGATTAACTCACGGCATTGCCATCAGTCCCATTAGGGACCATTGATCAACCTTGGTCATCTAGCCCGAGCACCTGTCTCCCATTGGCAAAATTGGGATTATCAGGTCAGCATTGATCTTACAACCCGAGCACCGGGCTCCTGGTGGTAGAATTGGGATTTAAGCCTCAACGCGAGCACCCCTGCGAGTCAGGTACGCTTCCTACTCCTTACGAAAAGTCATGTTATGATCAGATCACATTTTGATGACTTACGCTTAAGTCACCTTAAAATAGTTCTGATCAGGGGGCAAACTGTTGACCCTGACTTTTCACACTCGTGCAATTTCAGATTTTTGTTGATTCGGCTCGATTTTAATCCTTGATATCGACCTCGATTATGCACATAGGCCTCTGTGTCTTCCTCTGTGTATTCTGGTGCACAAAACACCTCAGAACTGGTGGGGCCCACCATGGTGCCTGGCGGGACCCACCACCTATTCTGAGTGCTCTGTACATACAAAACACACTTCACTATCGCTTACATAAGGTAAACCACTTCAAATGCAAAGTATTTCATTTTTTTGCCCTGGACACTATTCATCATGAATAGTGCATAGGTGGGGCCCACCAGGCAATAGTGGGCCCGCAGCCTCTGATAACCTATTCTGTGTATTCTGTAATTACAGAATACATCTTCCAGTTGTCTTATGCAAGGCACAATGCTTGGCATCGTAAATGCCATTTTCTGGGCCCACTATGCTATGAGGCCCACCCAGACAATAGCGAGGCCCGCTGCCCCTGATTAGCTTATTATGTGTATTATGTACTTACAAAATACATTTCCCAATTGACTTACGCAAGGCACAGCTCTTGGCATCGTAAATGCCATCTTTTGGGCCCACTACGCTGTGGAGGCCCACCTAGAGAATAGTGAGGCCCACTGCCCCTATTAGCCTATTCTGCATATTCTGCACTTATAGAATACATTTCATGCCTGCCTACGTATGGTAGGATGCACATAATGCAAAATATTGCATTTTGAACCTAGGACACTATTCATTATGAATAGTACATAAGCGGGGCCCGCTTTCCCCATTGGCCTATTCTATGTATTCTATACTTACAGAATACATTCCATTGCTGCCTTACGCAAGGAACACCCCGTGGCATCCTGAATGCCACATTTCTGGACTCTCCGCACTGTGGGGCCTGCTAAACACTAATGAGGCCCGCTTCCCACTATAATTCACTTTGATGCATTTTGTACGCACAAAACACATCCTACCTGCTACCTTACTCAAGGCAAAGCGCTTGGCATGCTATTTGCCATCTCTTAGGCCCTTTTATACTACGGAGCCCACCAAGGCATTATTCATCATGAATAGTGCATAGGAGGGCCCACCACCTGATTTAACCAATTTGAGTGTTCTGTACATATAGAACACATTTCCGCTAATGCCTACGCTAGGCACGACCCACGGCATCCCGAATGCCGTATTTTTGGCCCTAAAGGCCTATTGGGCCCAAAACGGGCCTATTAAGCAAAACTCGATGTTCGGGGCCGAATTTAAGAAAACTTATAACTGTAAAGTTTCTCAAAATGTTGTTTACACTTTCCTGGACATATGGCACACTTTCTGTTCCACTCGTACGAGGTGGAGTACATAGGTCGAAAACGCAACGTGCGTAGCGCATAGCCCTATAGGCTACGCACGTTGCATAGTAAAGATGTTTGGTCGGGAGCCTTCTCAGGATCGAATTTGGAAAAACTTTATTCTACAAAGTTGTTCCTCATGTCAAATAACGCTTATAAGTTCAGGGCACAAGTCCCGAAGTGACCACAATGGACCCTACGCAATGGGTTCCAAACAATATGCTGCGCATGTTGACCTATGTGCGTAGCATATAGGCTCTGTGCTGCGCACATAGCCCTATATGTGGTGCACATAGGTTTAAAATTTTTTGAATCCAGGCAAAAATTACAAATTGTCACGCCCAAAAATTGCTCTATAAATATAGAGCTAGGGGTCATTTGAAGGGTATCCCGAATTTGCCTCAAAGGCAACCTAAAACTCTGCCAAAATTCCTACAAAATTAATTAAACACTTAATTAATTAAATCTTAGGGATTTAGAGACTAATTAACCATAGTTAGGCTCCCTAAGCACGGAACAAAGCAAGATTAAGGAAGGAAACCTACTGCTAAGAGGTAATTTCTTCATTTTCCTTCATTTTTCTTCATTTTTTCTTCTATTTTCTAAGGTATATGCACCACATATACCCCTATGTGTGCCACATGTAGCTCATGTGTGGCACACATAGGGCTATATGCAGCGCATATAGCCCCTGGATTTCAAAGAAAACCCCGATTTTCACTCATTTTTTGATGGTTTTTCGTCTGATCTAGCCAATCCAAGGCCATTCAAGGATTTTCCATGCCTTGGGTGCCTTGGATCTGCCCTAAATCTTGCTGGATCTAAAAAAATTTTAACTTTAAAATTATTTTTCATGATTTGGATGCCAATCCACGAGCAAAAACCTGGTTTTAGGTCTGATCTACCTAGATCGGGGCCAGATCTAGGGTTTCTGCTGAAAAGTTTTCAGTTTTGCTTCGGTTTTTCAAATAATGTGTGCCACATATACATCTATGTGCACCACACATACCCTATATGGGGCGCACATAGATCTATGTGCAGCGCACATAGATCCCAATTTTCACAGAAAAATCTGATTTCAATTTTCCAGCGACTCCAGTAGCTTTTCCATGCACTTGGGGTTCTGAATCTATCAAAAATTGTCCAGATCTACTTGATTTTAGCCTTAAAATTAATTATTTCAATTAATTGCTTAATTAATTGTTTGGTTCATCAAACCGGAGGCCGAAACGAGGTCAAAATGAGGTACTGTCTTCATTAAAGTTACTGGATTTTATCTTTAGACCATTTCTGTACTGATAGATTTAATTTTCTTGCAGATTCATCAACAATGTGTGGCACATGTTGACCTATGTGCGCCACACCTTACCCATGTATGGCGCACATAGCCTGATGTGCGGCGTACATAGTTTGCATTTTTCCAGAAAAACTGTATTTTGGATCGTATTTCACTGTATTTTTGACGTATCCAGTGGTATTTGATGCTTTACAGTGGCTCAAGTATTCTGGAAAGCCATAAAATAATTACATGTAATTAGTTTTGGCCTCAAAATTAATTTTTACGGTAAAATGCTATTTTTATTTGTATAAATGCGGTTTTTGAAAGGATTGGAATTAATTGGTCATAGGGCTATCTCTAGTAATTTTTATGTGATAATAGTCCTCCTAATTAATTTTTTCATGATCAAATAAAATAATTTTGCTTAAAATAATTTTTATTAAAATGAATTTTCACGATCCGGCTCATGTTTATTCTTACAATTATTACCTAATAATTGTTGGATTTTAACTCTTGGTTCATACTTTTAAATGGTATTGGACTAGTCAATTAAATCTGAAATTCATTTGCTACTAATGAATTTTATTTATTTATTTTGCATATTAATCCATCCGCATTTTTGGATCGTGCAAAACCAAGAGGAATGGTGCTCGGGAAGGAGGGGATGTTACTTAATGTCCTTAAATATGTATGTGTGAGCGTCGATTTCTGCCGAGGCCCAGAGCGAGGCTTGCGAAAGTCACGGACCAGGGATTGCACTTGGAGCGAAAGTGTAGTCTTCCTAATGGGTTCCCTTAGGGAATGATACAGACTCGAAAGAGTCACAAAGGAGTTACCATCGGATGGTTTCGGATTGGTCTAACCGACCCATAGCATGAGTGCTAGTTAAACCCTTCAGAGATTGGGTTCGGGTGGTGGAGATATATTCTGTGAGTTTCCAAAATCGATTTTATCATTATAGTTGGGATTAATTATCTTAAGCAGGCAAGCATATGAGCATAATTGTAAGCACACAGCGCGTCATGTGAATTGGCGTTACAAGGTTGCATGTAAAATGACATATAAAGCTATATGGCATTTAGATGGCATGGCATATGCATGACATGTGATATAGCGAGAAAAGTAACATGGCATATGCATGTCATGTGAGCATGAATGACATATCATATGCATGATATGGTAACCTATTATGCAAGCACATATTATGGCGAGTAGCGTATTACGTTATACGTTAACGTTTTAGGGGTTGCGTAACATTTGGCGTATGCATGATGCATAGGGTGAATGGCATATTATATGCGTGATATGTGAAATGATGGATGTCATGGCATATGCATGTCATGGCATAGTAAATGACATACCTTATGCATGGCATGTGAATTGATGTATGGCATATCATATGTATGATATATGTGATTGTTAGTGTATGCTTAGAGCATCATGTGTATTTGTACTATACGTTTTTCATTAATAAAGGCATTATTCATTATATAGTACAATGTTTTGGATGAACTTGTTTTACTTGGAGTATTAAACTATATATTGAAGTCCATGAT
>CANYBF011936178.1:0-17090 GCA_948192965.1 Dalechampia spathulata
TCATCATATAACATTTAGATATCACCATATCTTAATTAGGACCTATTTAATAATATCTTAGCTTTACTGTAATGTCCATTTATTGTCATTTTAATATGACCATAATAATAACCAAGTAATAAACTTAATTTAATTTAAATATATTCCTTAACCTTCTTAATTCAATATCCAATTATTATGTGTAATCATATATGACATTCACCTTAATACTTTATTTAATTATTATTGTCACGTCTTCTGGTAGCGTAACATGCTCCCATAGAATGACTATTCACATCCTAATTGAGGAAATCAATAGTTATCCTACAAAGGATCCCATATATTCCATAAAATGTTTTTTTTATATATGCATATTACTAACATGCAACTCATATTTATACAAACCATTTATTATCCCAGGTTATAACATTATAATTATGTCATCAAAGTTATAATATACACACATTAATATTTTTCATATCTTTAGTTTTGCCAAACTTAATTATTTGACTGCCAGAGTACTTTATTTAAGTAGTTGCACGATAATTTATAAAGATAGAAGTCTGAAGGAATACTTAAACCATTTATCAACAAAATGTTGATATGTCCAGTTGCTGTGATTAACATTCCAGTTCAGCAACTTTGCTTGGTCCTGCGTTTATCAATTGATAAACGCTGAGTATAAACTCAGTGGTCCTAGTTATAACATATAAAACTTAAGGTATTTATATTTCATGAAATGTTGATGCCAAGAAAACATTATGTCATACATTTGAAACAACATGTATATTTCATTTATATATATCATGTCATATAGGTATGAATCATTTAACATGACTATCTTAAAATATGATGAAATTCCAACCATAATAAATATTCAAGAGCAGTTGATTTATCATTTAATCATATCATGAATTCACATCATATTATGTCATATGTCATGAATTATGCACAATGCATATTTATGAGAATGCATTTATGCTATGCATTCTCCCTCTTATTCCTTGATCCATCATATTATTTCAATGCGCATTTATTGGATCTTTCATTATACCATAACTTTCATTCTATACATATGAGCTCATTTAACATCTTTAAATTTTATTTCTTTCATATCATGATAACATATTATTTTATTCCCGTAGGAATTTATATCATTGTGCCTAGTAGATTCATTTAGCCTTTTTCTCATATCAAATCATATTCTTTTTTCTCCTTATTTCATCATGTCATGCTATGTCATGTTCATGTTGAATGTTTTATGTTCAATATATATATATATATATATATATATATATGATGCATAATTAAATTAAATTTGTTGTAATGCTATTGTATTACTAAACTTTTGCCTCTTTGATCATTTAATGATAGAGGACTTCAAACATTTTAGCATAAACCTGGTATGTCCTTCCTTTGTTAATATCCTTGCGTGAGTCGTGAATATTTTCTACTGATTTACCTATTTTAAAATCAATATTAATCTTTTATTAGTAATTAAATTCATCTTTTATCATTTTTATATTTCTAACTACTGAGTAAATCAATATCATTCTTAATATTCATATTAATAATACCTTATTTAATTTCAAGTTATTCCATTTCATTTTATTCATTCATATATTTCTAATATGAATTATTCTTTTAATAACTTAATAATTACTATGCCGTCATTAATTTATAAAACTATTATCACTTAATATCTATTTATATAATATTATAACTTAATCACATTCTAAACTTTAACCTTACCTTTTAGTTTTGTAAATCAATTTTATTTTAATAATATCTTAAAACTGCTTCCTTATTTTTATACTACCCTGTAGCATCTTAGTTAATATAGTTATATTAATAATCAATCTTATATTATTATATAAATAAACCATTTAATAATATAACTTGCATCCCACCATGTCATTATTAATGAATTTATATAATTATCTATAGTTGAATCTATAATTATTTCACTTAATTTCCATAAATTCAATTTTAACATATTTTTTTTATAATATCTACTTATTCTTAAATTAATACCAAAGAAAACTATATTATTCTCAATAGCATATAACTTTGTGTAGCTTCATTAGATCTATATAATCATAGCCTAAAAAATATCTTAATTTATTAAAACGAAAGCCTTAATAAAACCCCATCATAATATTTTTGTTTATTTAACTCAACAGTAACACCTTTTGTGTTTATGGCCTTTGGTTATTCTAAATTTTTAATTCATAACTGATTTGCTTAAATTAATTAAATTTAAATAGTTATCAAATGTAATATTATTTTATTATCCTAATATGTTAGATTATAATATCCCTCTTAAAATTTGCTGTTTAATAATGATTTCATATCTTAACAATTAATAGCTTATTAATATGTTATTTCATCATCAGCTTATTTTGATCTTAATCAAACCCCACTATTACTCATTTATATATTTTGCTTAAACCCATTATTGTCAAGACAGAAAGTAAAACAGTTACTATCTTAAATAATTTAAATCAGTATTTGAAATTATAAAACTTCACAAAAAACTTATTTCATAAATCTACTTTTAAACCAATTAATAATTAAAACAGTAACATTACCTCATAGAAATTCTGTTATTTACATTTAATCATACCCAAAACTCATTTCATATGATTATATATTATTTTCCTCATATTACCATATGATATGTTCTATAACATCCTCAAAATCCATTATTTAAACGTAAGCATCAATTATGCTTCATTTACATAATTCCTAATGATTTTGCACTTATTTTTAACTTAAATGAAATCATTAATCCTTATTTAATATATTAAGATACTCAATTTAATCAGTAATATAAACTAAATCATCAAATTCATATATTACTATATATTTTAATTTTATTATTAACTTTAATGTCTAGTCCAAAAAAAATTTCAATCTTAATTAAACTCAACACATCTTATTCATATATATAATCTCATAACCATAGTTTATTATTCCAATTTTTACTCTATAAAACCTTAATCTCAATAAAATTCATTTTAATATTTATATATCTTTTTCTTAATATTTTTCTTGTGTCAATAAATTACTTAAATAACATCACAAAGCATTCATAATTTACCTCAATAAACTTCTTATGGGTACATACTAAATTCACAAATCCTTTAGATTCTAAATTATAATTTATCAATCCTTATTAATATACTTTAAATCTTATTTTATTTTACTTTCTCATATAACCGATATCCATTTATTATTATTATTTGTTTTTTTAAAAAAGAATATACTATATACTATTGTTTTATGACTCCTCCAATTTGTTTGTTACACTTATTGAAATTTCCATATTAATCCAAAGAAAGCTTTATAAACGTATGACTTCTTTTTTTTAAATCTCATTAATTTTGATAGTACAAATTCCTTTTATCATCTGACTTCCAATCTCTTTAATTCTTAAGCTAATTAATTCAATTAAAATTAACAAAATCATTTGTTTTATGGCTCTTAACGTACACATACTTAATATAAGCTTTTATTTTAAAATATCATTGTTTTTGCTAGGTAAACTCTTGGTTTTAATCATTTCCTTAACCATTAATGTTAATCATAAACCATAAATTTCGTAAAACCTAGATCATGCAAAATTACTAGATATCAAAAGATCGGATTTAATTATGTGTTGATAGCGTACCTTGCATCATGGTATGCTAAGATTGAAGACGAAAATATAGGTTTGTTGCCTTCCAAGGAAAACCGAACAGAATTTTAGCGGAAGCAATACTCAAAGGAACGTAATGTTCTATCTGTATCAGTTTCCTTGGAGACCACGACCTTGTATAAACCTGTTAAGATAGGCCAATTTCTATTTCGGTCCTTTAATAAAATAGAAATTGTAAAGAGTCTCTACACTTTAATCCTATAACTTATTTAACACCTTAATAGTCAATAATTCAAAATTAGACCATAATTAAACATTGACTATTCATATTGACCGTCATATATATCTTATATTTACATATTTAGCCCACATTTAGAATATTCATTCTAACAATTCCATATTTTCTTGCTCGTGAAAATTATATCGGGAAACAGCAGACAAGAGTTTCAATATAATGAAAGACCTGTAAATATTGGCAAGGTTGTTGATGTATCTGTTTAACCACTCCAAGAAAAAGGAAAGTTTATATAGAATATCTCCAGAAAAGCTAATTCTTACAATGGAAAACTTAAGGAAGAAAAAAAAAAAGGCAGAATCTGTGCTTTATAACTTGTCGATCAATAACTTGTATTCTTTCTTATTTCTTCGATCTTATATGTGACAGTTAGGAACCCGATAGACAATTCAGAGAAAAAGAATGATCTGGCAATAAATCAACTGCAGGAAGAGCGGAAAATCCGCTTGATCATAGTCATTTGTCGAAGAGGATTCCTGTGTAGAGTAGCAGCTTGGCTTGTTGATGCTTTCAGAGCAGGATATCTACAAGTTAGAGTTACCATCTTCTCCAGCACATTAATTGATACAGATTCTATATCTGTTAAAATAACATCGAAGTTAACGTTCAAGCAAATAATTTAGGTCTTGTATATTTTAACGGAAAATTGGACTAGAAAAATTTCCAATAATTTACTTGTTTGTGCGAGATACAAGTAGCAGAATAGATGGAACAACAAATTTTCATATATTTTAAGCACAAACTGGGCTTGTTATTTATTTTCATTTCCTGATAGTAACAGACCACCCCTAGTAAACATGCCATCAGCTTTATCCATCATAATGATGGCTTAGCTGTTCCTAGAAAATCTTAAGAAGCAAATTTAGCAAAACATATGGAAGTGATTAAGCTCTAGGTGAAGCTTAAATTTCACATTAAATAACTATTCAAAGTACACACCACAAGTAAAAGAAAGAAAGAGAAACTAACACATCTTGCAAGCAACAAGGAACCACCAATTTTATTTTTTTATTACTTTCTCCATTTTCATTAAGAACCTTATCCATCTTTCCAAAGTGTAGTTGAGCAATCAATTTCTCTCTTAAGAAATCTCTAACTGAGATTTTTTTTTGTCTGCCTTTTGTTTTTCTTTTCAAAATTACAACTACAATATATGTGGAAGCTTCAAGTCCAGGAACAGAACATGGATATCCTACCGTTCATTCTCGACATAAACTCAGCTACTCTCCTTTGACACTCGGCACATCGAATATCTGCTGAAAGAACAACTTCCTGTACCTGCTCAAACCATAAATCACAGAATTCTCACTCACCATATAAGGTCGATTAACCAAATAAGTTGTAAAGATCAGAATACAGAGACAGGGAGAGAGGGAGGGAGGGGAAGAGAGAGAGACTACGAACAAGAGGGACTGATAAGGATTCTGCAGAAGCAAGGCTAGTTCCAGTAAGAAGCAAGCTTTTTGGTTTCTTGAAGCCAATCCTGGATGTTTCCTTCTCGGGTCGATTAGTAAGAGCCATATCTCTGTTTATTATGAGACTGAAACAGCAAAATATATTCAGATGGAAGGTAACAAGTTAAAATCTCATGTTATGACAGACAAGAGACAAAGAAAAAGATCCAAGAACTGCTTCTCCTATACTGATAGAGCAAGCCCATCTTTTGAGATGCTTCAATTGTTGGAGAACAAATAGAATGAAGATGAAAAAAAAACAACATTTACAAAATTAAGGCCGGTGTAATGCACAAGCGTATAAAGGAACAGTAAAGTGAAAATATTGATGTTTAGTTGACAAAGATGACTACTTCACTGGGGTCGGGAGGCCCACACCTACCACCGATAGTAGAATTTTCTCCTCTAAATGTTATTATTTTTAATAGCTTACTCGCAATATCAAACACACGTTGCACAACTTTTTGAGTTCAATTTAATTAGTCATTTCACAAGCGTAGCAATGCAACAAGCCAATGGCTGTAACATTTTTGATGGGTCCCTTGCTGAGCTCCCCCACAACTCCATTAAGAGAATTGGGACATCCAACAAGATGATGACTTTCAAGGTTTCTTTTCTACCATATCTCATAAATTTTAACAGATGAACAAAGATTAAACATTACCTTATTGATATTGATTGTTCATCAGATAGATGCTACTAACTGGATCACCCTGAACCGAGTTACCTGTTGCTTTCTTTAGAGGATCCACCCAGCAATGAATTCAGAAAGAAGCTTATGCTGATCATCCAAAGAACAATACTTGCGTAATTACAATTTGTCAAATGAACTCGGATGGAACCAGATACTTACATTCCGTAAAACCAAAAATTAAAACAGACTAGCATGTTGAGTGATGGCCCACGTGGAAAGCCATTCTGTGATTGAAATACATACAAAACAGTGGTTTGGACAGATTCCTGGGCATTGTTAAAAGGGAACCTAAACTGCACATGGTTCCCGCAAGGGTACCACAGCATACATGGGTAGCAAGTAGCTGCACAACAGAACAGGAATGTGCCATTTCAACAACAGAAGTAGAAGGTACGACAGTTGATTCATAAAAAGCTAATAGTGATAGCTCAAAAGAAACAAAATAATTATAACTCGTAACTAATGCTCAAATAGAAAATAAATGGTAGAAAGATGACTTTTATTACCAGAAAGAAGATATACAAATTACATAAAACTGAAATCCTCCAGTAACAATTTAAAGGGCACAAATCATGCCACGCCACAGCTGTTAAGTTATTCAAAACTGCTGCCTGAGATCTTTTGAGCAGAGGACCAAAGTCCCAACAAGCAGGCTACGGTTACAGTTAAGCATTGGCGGTAAGTAGGATATCATCAGAAGATGACAATGGTTTGAAGACTAGAGCTCAAAACATAGTGCATCGAGCCCTTGCACCATGCTTCTCTTAAAAAAAATGTCAGAAACGTAGTTGTCAGCATTTCCATATTAACATAAACAGGATCCTGTCACCTAGACATAACCAAGCTTGTTAGAGGTGATGCGACAGCAGAACCGAATAGAGAATCCCCCAGAGACTTGCAAATATCATGGTCAACTTTGAGAGAAATTGGAAGTACAAATCTTTCACAAAAATGAGATCTAATGAAATCTGCAGCGTTCTTGCTGTGATTCCTCTGTCTGGGAATCCCGAAAGTACGTTTTCTCTTCTTAGATGAATTCCATTTTAACTGTGCCAGACGATCATCCTTTGAAAGATCACGAACTACTTCCAATTTTCCTGTGTCCTCACGTCCAGAATCTGACAAATCGCGACAAGATCCAGCTTTAAGTGTCTCTGATTGCTTCAAATCACAAATGGCAGCTTGAACTGCAATGCTGCTATCAGGTTTAACAACTTGCTTATCCAAGGAAGATGATATGGCGGTAACAAAATCTGCCCTGTCTTTAACATGCATCCACTCATTTCCCAGCCATTCTTGGGAATGTCTCAAATCAGCACGGCAAAAAACTGATTCTTGCTTTTCACCTATCATGCATCGCAAGATTTATAAATCCCAACACATTTTACTACTTAAAATTGAAGCTCGCAAGACTGATAACAGAAACTTAAACATAGGAAGAAATGGAAGTTGTCGTACCAGGAAAATACACATGAAATCTATCTTCTGATTCTTTACGGACAACAATGCCTTCTTGCCATACATCATTCCACCAAACATCAACAGCGGATCCAGCATCAAAATCCCAAGAAACACGACCTTTGTTAATATCAGGAGAAGGGCGGATAGCAGGCCTTCCAGATGAACGGAATCCCAAATGATCAGGAACTGAAACTCTGGTAGATGAAATCCATTCCTGCACCAAGAAGGAAACACATGCCTTCTATCTTCAGCCCGCTTCTCATTCCCCATTAATACAGCAAAAACTATTTAGATAATCAGGAAGATAAAAGAAAACACAAACCTCTAAACTGTTAGCTTCATTGTCCCCATCCTTGACATCTTGATATCTCACCTTCACCTTATATTTGTGCACCTTAATTATCAAAGCTCTAAACCAACAACCTCTGATCCCACTATCCTGAGAAAGAACTTCAACTTTAGACCCAATCTTTAAATATTTAAGAGGATTTCGCTTAGCCTCAGTGGTTGACAGAGGGGCCTCAGATTCTCCTCTTGTTAGACTGCATGTTTCTGCTTGAACTTTGCAGTCAACCCAACCATTATTCAAATCCTTTGAGTCCATTGGTTGTTCACAACCAGAAAATACATCATCTTTAGATTGACGATACCTCTTCCAAGGTCTAACCAAAGAATCATCATTTGAAATTGCTCCTGGATTCAGAACATCGTCAAGCTTCTGAGCATTTGCCTGATCTGTTACAGGTGAAGCATTATGCATATTCCTAAGAAGTTCTTGTCTCCAGTAACCTTTGACTTGGGTAATATCAAAGGGCATGATGGTATCAGTCTCAAATTGCTTGTTACAAACAAACAAATCCAACATGCTGCGCTTCACCTCCTTTTGGAACTTCTCAAAATGATGGGGACTGAGGACAGTTGCCATTCCATCTATGCATTCAACGCTGAGATCTTGAAGACAAAGAGAATAGAAGACCTCTCTATCCTTAAAATTGCTAGGCAAAGCAATAGCAACCTCATCAATTTTGTGATACCACCGAACCACAGCCATCTTATTCCCTTTAGAGTCCTCATACATGTCTTCCAAGTATGCAATAAGCCGTTTATCCCCTTCAGCTAAGACATAAATAAAACCATAGACCTACAATAAAAGCGCATACGAAAAGTGAACCTAACTACAAGAAACAAAAATAAGCATGACCAGTATAAAAGAAATTTTTTTGAAAAAAAAAATAAAAATTACAAGAAATTCTTCACTCACTGAAATTTTGAAACCATTCCGGCAAAAAGATTGGTAATGCTTTCGTCTTTTCCTGCATGTCCATGGTGAACCTATCCAGAAAAACTCTTTACTATAATGACCAGGTTTGCCTGGTTGGGTGCCCTAAATAAAATAAAAATATGTAAGATTCAGAATTATGGTGAATCATTATCAAATGGAACATTTTAGCCAACATAGGTTTGAGGGTAACAACACATCAAAAAAAAGCCTACCACACCTTAAAGTTCTCGTCGTCTAGCTCAGAAGCATCACTATTAAGCGAAGAACCTAATAACTGGGATGATTCGAGAGACACTGTATCTGGAAAATCACAAGTAAAGTAAATGGTGAATGAAGGTAATCACCAGGGCAGCATCTTACTTGGTATCGAAAAAAAGATCAAAACAAAGCAGAATACATTAATTAGACATTAGTTCATATATAAAACAAATACAGAACAAAAAAAAAAAAAGATCAGAGGACAAATGTAGACAATACTTCTTAAAAAAAAAATTAATAGGCGGGGAGAGAACACAATTCAGCATATTGACAGAAGGGTTTAAGAACTATGATTTAATATGGCAACGGACAAATCAAATAATGAATTTGGCCATGAAAGATCTTAACCTAGATATTGAGGCCACAAGGATCCGATGCTGTCAACCAGCTCTTTAAAACTGAATGAAGCAATCCTGCAGCCCAGATAATTGTCAGTTTGCTGTCACAAGACGCCTGAAAAACTCGATGATTACAGGTAGGACATGCTCATATAGTCATGGAGGAAAAACAGAAAGGTGGGTAGGTCAAAGATATTACAGAGAAGATATAACTGCATGCAATATGCAATAAAAAAAAAAGTGAAGGAAAGACAACAGATGTTACTATGTGCAACAATTCGAAGGAAAATCCTATGGACAAGAGGTTTATGTTCCCAACATGGACCAAACCAATAAATTTATTTCTCTTTCTTACTTGTATGTTACAACCAGGAAGAAATTCAAAGATTACGTTAGAAGAAATCTTGCGAGCTTCCGCCAATCCATCAATGAAATTCTAAAAGCAAAAGCCAAGGTATTTTCCGAATTTCCAATTAAAGGAACAATAACATAGCCAAAGCAAAAGGAGGTGAAGGATTAAACCATGGTAACAAAAAAGTTTTTATTTTCTGAAACGCAACCAATTATTTAGGTAACATCGCAGAGAAGAAGCTAACTTTAAGCTAAATCCATCGTTTCTTACTCGAAAGAAATATGAACCAAACTTTAAGCTGAAATAATATAGACTATGCCCCATAAGTTTATCGGTTTTAACCAGTAAATATATGGCAGAAACAAAAAGGCCAAAGATGAAACTATTACATAAAACCGAAAATTACAAAGACTCGAACTCTGAAAGAAAAATGATTTTGAACGTAGCGTAGAGCCAGTTCAATGTCTGTTTTACATAATGACCAGCCACAACAAATTTAAACGATACAAAAATTAGATCTGGCAGTAAAATAATTCAACATAGACAAACACCTAAACTCCCGAAGTTTCAAAACTCTAACCAATGCTTTTGAATGAATTGAAAAAGAAGAAACAGTAAAAAGAAAAAAAAAAGAAACACAGAATCAAATTGTACCTGAAACAATAGAATTCAGCCAATCAACAACTTCTCGTCTCGATTTTAGCTTCAACGAATGATTATTTTTAATGACATAATGGCATGCCGTCTGCCGCAAGCTTCTATCTTTGCCTATAACAGCCAGATCTAATCCTCCATCGACTCGTTTCAAGTAATAATGAACCTCTCTAGTTCCTTTATCGTTCAATATGTTCATCTCTTCCCAGGTAACATACCCTACTAACGATTCTGCATCCATGAATCCAATCAAATTAGAAACTTAATATCGAATTGGAGAAATCGGGATTTTAAAGGTTTAAGATGTGGCGTGGGTTTGTTTTGTGTACGTGCGTTTCCCTCTTCTCTACCCGTTTTCTCTGGTTTTAGATTTGAAAAGTGAATAATAAAAAATTTGGAAGGGAGCCTTAGGGTTTCATTTTATGCGCAATTTGGAGAGAGAAAGAGAAAGAGATGGACGGTTTTGATTTAATCAACCACGAAAGGAAGATGCCAGGAAGGAGACGAGTGGGAAACTGCGAGGATTGGAAACGTAAATTATTTGAATTATTGGTGAGTTATCAATTTCATAAAACTTCTATCAAATTTAATTACCAGCCAAGTTTAATATTTAATTATTTAAATTTATAAATTATTGCATTAATATTTAAAAAATGAATTTAAATGATAAAAAATGTAATTTTAAAATATATAGTTCATATACTTATAATTAACTAAATATCAAAAGCATATAGTTAAATTTAATTATGAATATAAAATTTCTTTTAACATTTTAATTTTTTAATAAAAATAAAAATAAATTCATTAAGAGGTAATGATATATAAAGATTTTAATAAAATTCAACTTAAACTTAGTTTTATAATAAACAAAATCAAATTTATTTACAGTTCAACGGATGGTTATGCAAAATTATTATTAGGTTTCTTTTGATCAAAAGGATTGAAATGACTATTTCCAATGGAATAGTCCAAACACAGAACCCTATTTAAGAATGTTTCTGTTTAAAATTTTTACTTTTATTTGTTAGTAAATTATTATTATCATCAAAGAAAAAAAGTGTTTTTTTAATGAGAAGAGAAAAGCTTTTGACAGTCAGTTCTTGCGTCAGGTTACGTGTATGGAGCAACCGACAACGGACAAGTTGACGAAAATAGGAGGGAGAGACAAAAGCCAAGTGGCCCGAAATTTCCTCGACTTTGAATTGAACTCGTTTGGTCAATTTGCCAGCTATAAATTTAATATTTTTATATTTTATTCATTCTAAAACCTTGTTTAATTGGTTCACCATAAACATAACTGAAAATTATTTCATACTATTTAATTCCTGTCTACTTGTTAAGATAACGCTCATAAAATTTTGATCCTGTTTTATTTTAAAATTTCATCTAATCTTTTTTTTTTGTTTCAATCTCAAATTGTCTCACTTTTTAAGTATGTATTAAGTTGAAATCAATCGGATGAAATTAGATGGAATAAAATTTTTATAATATCCTATTTGTTTATATTGTGCATAAATTTAAAAATTTTAAATTAATTTAATTAAATTAAAATTTTTTTAGAAGTATTAATTAGCTAATTAAATATTTAATTAATAGTTAAAGATTATTGAAAGCCACTAGCAAAATAGTTATTAAATGAGGAAGTTGTGATAGTTTTTTAATGGAGGCATGAGATATGTCAGTTATCTGAAGCGACTTTTTCTGAGATAAAGTTGGATAAAATGAAAATGAAGCAGTTTAGCTAGAAAATGAACAATTCAACTAATTCAAGAATAAAAAACTAATAATTCTCTCAACTGCAGCAACATTTTTCTGTTCATTCAACTATAGTACTTCAAACATTTTTTATTTTCAATCTTGTTCTCATGGATGTCGATGCATACATTATTTATTATTAGTTATAAATAATAGATTTTCTTTGAATTTCTCTCAATTTCTTTCTTTTTATAGTCTATTTTCATTATTTCCTCACTATTCCTTAAGCTTTTTAATCGAGCTATTTACATGTTCAAGTAAATTGTCAAAAGGAGCTTAGGAACTCACAATTACCATACATTTATTGAAGATTTGATCCTTTGGCATGCCCATAACGTAATCTCACAAATTCGTGCCAAACAATTTTAGTATGCCTAATAAGACCTACATAATAATAACTCCCAAAACTCATAGTGTTTTAGGCAAAGACATAGTTGGATCTTAGCATTCGAAAGAGGTTCTTACTATTGTAGGACAGAGACAAGAAGAAAATGTTCCCACTAATGAGGAATAATTGGAAAGAGCTTTGTCTCTGAAGAGGATCCATGTAAGTGAATGCTTGGGGGCACCAACAAGGCTTCAGGAGATGAACTCAACGAGACTTGTTATCATTGGTGAGAAACTTGACAAGTTTTTAGAGGAGTTTATGGTTGAATTCAAGCAATCTCTAAATAAAGCATTGAAGGAAAGCATGGCTAGCATAACCGCTTCCTTAGGGAAGGTGATTGGGGATGGCCTCAAAAAAGCAACCATAAATGTAAGTGATTTACGAAAGGAGGTCCAACCCTTTAAGGTAATCGATAACCTATGTTCGAATATGAACAAAGTGGTGAAAAGTTGAATATTCCTCAATCCCTACAGCATTGTGCTACAATTCAAGAGGTGAACCGATTTCCACTTAGACAAGGTTCAAGTGGAATGCTCCGGGGCAGGGGGTTGTTGCTCATTTGAATAGGGAAATAAGCAAAACATTGAGGATTCCTGTAGAGGAAAGATATGTTCCTCTTTATAAGAGAGAAGATGGAAGTAGAACCCTTTAGAGTTACATGAAGGCAAGGCCACCTGTGCTTTCATATTAGATTTTTGCTACTACTAACCCTTGTAGCTTGATAAGTATGATATGGAGGTGCTTTTAGGAAGAGGCTTGGTGGGTAACATTCAAGGATTGAACAAGCCTGTTCCTTAGGTTTTTCATCCAGGAATGGCTGGGGAAGCCATTAACGTGGATGCTGTCAAAGAAGTTATACATGAATTATTTAGGCCAGACTTAAGACAATTAGGCTGCTCTGAATTTCACAAGCCATATCTAAATATAGTTGATATAGACAATCTGTACTTAAGAGGGTGTAGAATCCCATACTTTGCTTTGTTTTCAGGAGAGAACGGACAATCCACTATAGAGCATGTGGCCAAGTTCACAATTCAATATGACGAGTGAGCGAATTATAATAATTTTGATTTTTCTAGATTGTGTTTGTTCCTTAATTCCTTTACTGGCCCAGTGTTTATTTGGTTTACCACTCAACCTCAAAAATCGTTCTAGACCTAGTAGGACATTAAGAGTTAGTTTCATACCCAATCTTTTAGGGCTGAACCTGAGGTCTATGTGGTTGAGTTGTCCAGAGTAACACAGAGAGCTAGGGAGAGTGTTAATTCCTTTATTATTCAATTTAAGAAGATGAAGAATTAGTGCAAGGTTTTCTTACTTAAAGCAAAATTTGTTAAGATGGTTCAGAGAGGTTTAAACATCGAACTCCATAAGAA
The DNA here is from genome assembly GCA_948192965.1 of Dalechampia spathulata. Lineage (NCBI taxonomy): Eukaryota > Viridiplantae > Streptophyta > Magnoliopsida > Malpighiales > Euphorbiaceae > Dalechampia > Dalechampia spathulata. The sequence goes on from CANYBF011936178.1 coordinate 13,927, forward strand.
GTTTTAGGATATGGAGTTTATGGACTTCTATGAATTGGTAGCAAAAGTGTCTAAATATGAAGATTTGCTAAGAGAAGGAACTAGAGAAGAAAAGCTACAATGGGTTCATATTTCTAAGAAACAATGGATTCAGATATGAATGTAGGTGACATCTTAAGTTCAAGCTCCTATATGTACCCTCCTTTGGTCAGGAAGGTATTAGATGCATGGAAGAAACAGACTTCATCCTCACAGCAGCCACAGTATACCTTTGAAGTCATTAAAACTGAGGAAATTTTTTATTTTCTGCTTCAGGAAAAGGTGATTAAGCTTTCCCTTGACCATAAGTTTCCATCCCTAGAGGAGTAGAAAGGAAAGGATTATTGCAAATACCATAATTCCTGGACTCATAATACTAATTCTTGTTGGACATTTAGAAACTTGATCCAGGATTAAATTAATAAAGGAGTGCTCAAGTTTCTTAAGAAAAAGGAAACCATGATGGTGGATGAAGAGCCCTGTTTGTAGCTTTCCACTATTTATAGCTTTTATCACTTCTGACTTATAATTTTAGTTAAATGCTAGTAAGCCCAAGAGGCCAGAGCAAAAAGTGAAAGATGGACCTAAGCAAACCAAAGCTACTAACAGACAAACTTAAACCCCGGTGAGAACCTTTATAGGAGGCAAGGTAATTGATCATGAGAACCTTAGTAAAGTAATTATTTGGAAAAGATTGGGGAAGCCTTGGAACATATGGAAGAGAGGAGATGAAGGTTCTCTTTCACAGGAGTAAAAGTAGGAGAAGATAGAGGGGCAAAAGCATCAGCCAAGATTTGTGTTTCCTCCCTGTGAGCGTCGATTTCTACCATCGCCTGGAGCGAGGCTTGCGAAGCTCATGGACTAAGGACCGCACTTAGAGCAAAAGCGTAGTCTTCCCAAGGGGTTACCTTGAGGAATGATATGGACTCGAAAGAGTCACAAGGGAGTCACCACCGGATGGTTCCGGATTGGTTCAACCGACCCATAGCATGAGTACTAGTTAAACCCTTCAAAGATTGGGTTCGGGTGGTGAAGATCTATTTCTATGAGTTTTCAAAATCGATTTTACCATTATAGTTGGAATTAATTATCCTAAGCAGGCAAGTATACGAGTGTATATGTAAGCACATAACGTAATATGTGATTTGGCGTAGCACGGTTGCATGTAGAATGACATATAATGCTATATGGCATTTGGATGACATGGCATATGCATGATATGACATAATATTTATGGCATAGTAAAATGACATAGCATATGCATGACATGGCATGGTGATGTATAGGTAAATTGGCATTTGACATGGCATGTGACGTGGCATATGACATGGCATGTGGTATGGCATACGGCGTGGCATGGTATAATGACATGTGACATGGCATGGCATCATGGAATAATGACAGGTGAGATGACATGGTATATTGGCATATAGCATGGCAAATAGCGCGTATTGGATGGTATATTGGTGTATTTGAGTTATATTGGCATACGAGATAATTATGTTATGACATGGCATATGCATGACATGACATAGAAGTGTGTATTGTGGCATGTGACATGGCATTTGACGTGATATGTCATATATATTTGAGCAAATATAAAACCATCCACGAAATAAAAGAATACCGAAAGGCCGGTGAAAGGGATCGAGGAAATAAAGGATACGCATGGGATATTAAGGATAAATTATTACAAAGCTATGAATAATTCTATCTTATTACAAAAATATCATCGCATACATCATTTTAGGACGTTAAGTAATATCCCCTCCTTTTTGGGTATTTTTCCTCCTCAAGTAGCACGAGTTAAAAATGCACAAGTGAAAATGATGCAAATAAACAAGTAAATTCATTAGTAACAAATGAATTTAAGACTTATTTAACTAGTCCAATGCCATATGAAAGCACGAACTAAAAGTCAAAGTCCGATTAAATTATTTGGCAACAATCATGCAAATTAACACGATCTAGATCGTGAAAATCAAATAAATAAAAATAATTTTAAGCAAAATTATTTTTAATTGATCATGGAAAATCAAATAGGAATTGCTAACATCACATAACAACAATTGGAGATAGCAACTCAACCAATTTAAATCCAATCCTATCAAAAATCACATTTATACGAGTTAAGTAGGCATTTAACTGATAAAAATTAATTAAATGTAATTAATTTATGATAGATCTAATTTGAGTTACTGCCAAACATCAAATGATACTGGAATCATCAAATCGGGCTTGAAAAACGAGTGAAAATTACGATTTTTCATGAAAAACACAGGGAACATGCGCAACATGTAGTGTTATGTGTGCAACATATAGGCTATGTGCTACACACATAGCATGATGTGTGCCATATGTAAGGAGAAAATCTACAAGAAAATCAAATTTATTAGCATAAAAATGATCTACAGATAAAATACAATAACTTTAATGAAGATAGTACCTCATTTTAAGCTCAAACAAGCGTCTGAATCACAAATCCATAAAGTAAATGCGCATTTAACTTGAACAATCAATTTTAAGGATAAAATCAATTAGATCTGGATAATATTTGACAGATCCAGAACATTAAGACTATAGAAAAGCCATTAATATTGCTGGAAACATCAGATCAGAAGCAAAAATGGGTGAAATCGGAAGCGAATTTGGGTTTTTTGGAAAAACAGAAAGGTATATACACAGCATATAAACCTATGTGCGCCATACATAGTCTATGTATGGCACACATAGGTGAAGATGTGGCGCACATAACAGAGAAATTTCAAGGAAAATCAAGTTTTTTAGCAAAAACACGATCAACAGACAATTTTGAGTAAGTTTAATGAAGGAAGTACTCCATTTTAGGGATGAACGTGTGTTCAAATCAAGTAAATGAGCATTTAACTTGGATAATTAATTTTAAGGATAAAATTAATTAGATATGGGAAATATTTGATAGATCCAGAACACTAGAAGCATGGACAAGCCTCTAATGAAGCTAGATTCATCAGGTCAGGTGAAGAATGTTGGTTTGTTTAGTGATTAAGCAGCGGAAGAAATTTAAAATTTTCATTTTAAAACAACAAACCAAAAGAAGATCTTTGCATCAAAACACAGAGAAACCAGTTTAGAGATTAGAAGTGACAGTTTGATAGTAACCCTTA